>SZWC01003747.1:95400-114255 GCA_023375785.1 Penium margaritaceum
GGCTATTGTGCGCAATGCCTTGACAAAGTTGGCATGTGCCACTGACCATGACCACAAAGTTTACCAAGTACCTTAAACGGCTATGAATCATAACACGAGTCAGCCACATTCAGAGTGTCCAATCATAGTGCAGATATACTGCGCATGACCTCACTGGTATGAACAAGGTAGAGTACTGGTGGCTCGGTGTCGCTATTGTGCGCACTGCCTTGAGAAAGTTGGTATGTGCCACTGACCATGACAACAAAGTTTACCAAGTGACTTTAACTTGTACAAATCGTAACACGAGTCAGCCACAGTCAGAGTGCCCAATCACAATTCAGGTTTACTAAGCATGAGCTTGCAGGTATAAACAAGGTAAAAAACTGGTGGCATGGCACGGCTATTGTGCGCAATGCCTTGACAAAGTTGGCATGTGCCACTGACCATGGCCACAAAGTTTACCAAGTACCTTAAACGGCTATTAATTATAACACAGGTCAGCCACGGTCAGAGTGTCCAATCACAGTGCAGATACACTGGACAAGACGTTACAGGTATGAAAAAGGTAGAATTCTGGTGGCTCGGTGTGGCTATTGTGCGCAATGCCTTCAAAAAGTTGGCATGTGCCACTGACCATGACCACAAATGTATCCAAGTGATTTTTAATTCTATTGATCATAACACGAGTCAGCCACGGTCAGTGTGTCCAATCACAGTGCAGATGCACTAGGCATGACCTTGCGGGTCCAAACGAGGTAGAATACTGGTGGCTCGACGTGGCTATTGTGCGCAATGACTTGACAAAGTTGGCTTGTGCCACTGACCATGACCACAAAGTTTACCAAGAGACTTTAACTTCTACGAATCGTAACACGAGTCAGCCACGGTCAGAGTGCACAACCATTGTGCACATCTCATATGCATGACCTTGCAGATATAAACAAGTTAAAAAACCGGTGGCTTGGCACGGCTATTGTGGGCAATGCCTTGACAACGTTGGCATGTGCCACTGACCATGACCACAAAGATTACCAAGTATCGTAAACGGCTATGAATCATAACACAAGTCAGCCACTGTCAGAGTGTCTAATCACAGTGCAGATATACTGGGCATGACCTTACAGGTATGGAAAAGGTAGAATTCTAGTGGCTTGGTGTGACTTTTGTGTGCAATGCCTTGACAAATTGGCCTGTGCCACTGACCGTGACCACAAATGTATCCAAGTGACATTCACTTCTATTGCTCATAACACGAGTCAGCCACAGTCAGAGTGTCCAATCATCATGCAGATGTACTAGGCATGACCTTGTAGGTACAAACAATGTAGAATACTTGTGGCTCGGTGTGGCTATTGTGCGCAGTGCCTTGACAAAATTGGCATGTGCCACTGACCATGACCACAAAGTTTACTAGGTGACTTTAACTTGTACAAATCGTAATACGAGTCAGCCACAGTCAGAGTGCCCAATCGCAGTGCACATCTAATATGCATGACCTTGCAGGTATAAACAAGTTAAAAAACCAGTGGCTTGGCATGGCCATTGTGCGCAATGCCTTGACAAAGTTGGCATGTGCCACTGACCATGACCACAAAGTTTACCAAGTACCTTAAACGGCTATGACTCATAACACGACTCAGTCACGATCAGAGTGTCCAATCACAGTACAGATATACTGTGCACGACCTTGCAGGTATGAACAAGTTGAAATACTGGTGGCTCGGTGTGGCTATTGTGCGCAATGCCTTGACAAAGTTGGCATGAGCCACTGACCATGACCACAAATGTAACTATGTGACTTTTATTTCTATTGATCACAACACAAGTCAGCCATGGTCAGAGTGTCCAATCATAGTGCAGATGTACTAGGCATGACCGTGCAGGTGCAAACAAGGTAGAACACTGGTGGCTCGGTGTGGCTGTTTTGCGCAATGCCTTGACGAAGTTGGCATGTGCCAATGACCCTGACCACAAAGTTTACCAAGTGACTCTAACTTCTACGAATCGTAACGTGAGTCAGCCACGGTGAGAGTGACCAGTCAGTGTGCACATATAATATGCATGACATTGTGGTATAAACAAGTTAAAAAACCGGTGGATTGGCACGGCTATTGTGCGCAATGCCTTGACAAATTTGGCATGTGCCACTGACCATGACCACAAAGTTTACGAAGTACCTTAAACGGCTATGAATCATAACACGAGTCAGCCACGGTCAGAGTGTCCAATCACAGTACAAATACTGCGCATGCCCTTGCAGGTATGAACAAGGTAGACTACTGGTAGCTCGGTGTGGCTATTGTGCGCAATGCCTTGACAAAGTTGCCATGTGCCACTGACCATGACCACAAATGTATGCAAGTGACTTTTACTTCTATTGATCATAACACGAGTCAGCCACTGTCAAAGTGTTTAATCACAGTGCAGATGTACTGGGCATGAAATTGCAGGTGCATAAAAGGTAGAATATTGGTGGCTCGATGTGGCTACAGTGCGCAATGCCTTGACAAAGTTGGCATGTGCCACTGACCATGACCACAAAGTTTACCAAATGACTTTAACATCTAGGAATCATAACACAAGTCAGCCACGGTCAGAGTACGCAATCACAGTGCATATCTAATATGCATAACCTTGCAGGTATGAACAGGGTAAAAAACCGGTGTCTTGGCACGGCTATTGTGCGCAATGCCTTGACAAGGTTGGCATGTGCCACTGACCATGACGACAAAGTTTACCAAGTGACTTTAACTTCTACGAATCGTAACAGGAGTCATCCACAGTCAGAGTGCCCAATCACAGTTGAGATGTACTAGGCATGACCTTGCAGGTATAAACAAGGTAAAAAACCCGTGGCTTGGCACATCTATTGTGCGCAATGCCTTGACAAAGTTGGCATATGCCACTGACCATGACCACAAAGTTAACCAAGTACCTTAAACGGCTATTAATTATAACACAAGTCAGCCACGGTCAGAGTGTCCAATCACAGTGCAGATATACTGGACATGACCTTACAGGTATGAACAAGGTAGAATTTGGGTGGCTCGGTGTGGTTATTGTGCGCAATGCCTTGAAAAAGTTGGCACGTGCCACTGACCATGACCACAGATGTATCCAAGTGACTTTTAATTCTATTGATCATAACACAAGTTAGCCACGGTCAGAGTGCCCAATCACAGTGCAGATGCACTAGGCATGACCTTGCGGGTCCAAACGAGGTAGAATACTGGTGGCTCGACGTGGCTATTGTGCGCAATGACTTGACAAAGTTTGCAAGATCATGCTTAGTACGTCTGCACTGTGATTGGACACTCGAACCATGGCTGACCCGTGTTATGATTCATAGCTGTTTAATGTACTTGGTAAAATTTGTGGTCATGGTCAGTGGCACATGTCAACTTTGTCAAGGCATTGTGCATAATAGCCGTGCCAAGCTACCGGTTTTTTACCTTGCTTATAACAGCAAGGTCATGCATACTATATGTGCATTGTGCTTGGGTACTCTGAATGTGGCTGACGTCTGTTACGATTTGTAGAAGTTAAAGTCACTTGGTAAACTCTGTGGTCATGGTCAGTGGCACATGCCAACTTTGNTTACCGTGTTCATACCTGCAATGTCATGCATATTAGATGTGCACAGAGATTGGGCACTCTGACCGTGGCTGACTCGTGATATGATCAATAGAAGTAAAAGCACATCTGCACTGTGATTGGACACTCTGACCGTGGCTGACTCGTGTTATGATTCATAGCCGTTTAAGGTACTTGGTAAACTTTGTGGTCATGGTCAGTGGCACATGCGAACTTGGTCAATGCATTGCGCACAATGGCTGTGCCAAGCCAACGGGTTTTGACCTTGTTTATACCTGCAAGATCCTGCATATTAGATGTGCAATGTGATTGGGCACTCTGAATGTGGCTGACTCGTGTTACGATTCCTAGAAGTTAAAGTCACTTGGTAAACTTTGTAGTCATGGTCAGTGGCACATGCCAACTTTGTCAAGGCATTGCGCACAATAGCCGTGCCAAGCCACCGGTTTTTTTCCTTGTTCGTACCTGCACAATCATGCCTAAAACATCTGCAGTGTGATTGGACACTCTGACCATGGCTGACCCGTGTTATGATCAATAGACGTAAGGGTCACTTGGATACATTTGTGGTCATGGTCAGTGGCACATGCCAACTTTGTCAAGGCATTGCGCACAATAGCCACACCGAGCCACAAGTATTCTACCTTGTTTAAACCTGTAAGGTCATGCCCAGTATATCTGCACTGTGATTTGACACTCTGATCGTGGCTGACTCGTGTTAGAATTCATAGCCGTTTAACATACTTGGTAAACTTTGTGGTCATGGTCAGTGGCCCGTGCCGACTTTGTCAAGGCATTGCGCACAATAGCCGTGCCAAGCCACCGGTTTTTTACCTTTTTATACCAGCAAGGTCATGCATATTAGATGTGCACTATGATTGGGCACTCTGAAAGTGTCTGACTCGTGTTACGATTTGTAGAAGCTAGTCACTTGGTAAACTTTGTGATCATGGTCAGTGGCACATGCCAACTCTGTCAAGACATTGCGCACAATAGCCACACCGAGCCACCCGAATTCTACCTTGTTTGCACCTGCAAGATCATGCCTAGTACATGTGCACTGTGATTGGACACTCTGATCGTAGGTGACGCGTGTTATGATTCATAGCCGTTTAAGGTACTTGGTAAAGAGCCTGGTCATGGTCAGTGGCACATGCCAACTTTTTCAAGGCATTGCGTACAATAGCCGTGTCAAGCCACTGGTATGTTACCTTGTTTATACCTGCAAGGTCATGCATATTAGATGTGTACTGTGATTGGGCACTATGACTGTGGCTGACTTGTGTTACGACTCGTAGACGTTGTGGTCATGGTCAGTGGCACATGCCAACATTGTCAAGTCATTGCGCACAATAGCCACACAAAGACACCAGTATTCTACCTTGTTTGTACCTGCAAGATCATTCCTAGTACATCTGCACTGTGATTGGACACTCTGACCGTAGCTGACTCGTGTTATGATCAATAGAAGTAAAAGTCACTTTGATACATTTGTGGTCATGGTCAGTGGCACATGCCAACTTTGTCAGGGCATTGCGCACAATAGCCAAACTGAGCCACTAGTATTCTACCTTGTTTATGTCTGCAAGGTCATGCCTAGTACATCTGCACTGTGGTTGGACACTCTGACTGTGGCTGACTCGTGTTATGAGTCATAGCCCTTTAAAGTTTTTGTTAAGTTTGTGGACATGGTCAATGGCACATACCAACTTTGTGAAGGCATTGCGCACAATAGTCGGGCCAAGCCACCAGTTTTGTACTTTGTTTATACCTGCAAGGTCATGCCTAGCACATCTAAACTGTAATTGGGCACTCTGACTGTGGCTGACTTGTGTTACGAATCGTAGATGTTAAAGTCACTTGGTAAACTTTGTGGTCATGGCCAGTGGCACATGCCAACTTTGTCAAGGCATTGCGCATAATAGCCGTGCCAAGCCACCGGTTTTTAAACTTGTTTATACCTGCGAGGTCATGCATATTACATGTGCACTGTGATTGGGCACTCTGACCGTGGCTGACTCGTGTTACGATTTGTAGAAGTTAAAGTCACTTGGTAAACTTTGTGGTCATGGTCAGTGGCACATGCCAATTTTGTCAAGGCATTGCGCACAATAGCCACACCGAGACACCACTATTCTATATTGTTTGCACCTGCAAGATCATGCATAGTATATCTGCACTGTGATTGGACACCCTGACCGTGGCTGACTCATGTTATGATCAATAAAAGTAAACGTCACTTGGATACACTTGTGGTCATGGTCAGTGGCACATGCCAACTTTGTCAAGGCATTGCACACAATAGCCACACCGAGCCACCAGTATTTTACCTTGATTATACCTGTAAGGTCATGCCCAGTATATCTGTACTGAGATTAGACACTCTGACCGTGGCTGACACGTGTTATGATTCCTAGCCGTTTAAGGTACTTGGTAAACTTTGTGGTCATGGTCAGTGGCACAGGCCAAATTTTTAAAGGCATTGTGCACAATAGCCGTGCCAAGCCACCGGTTTTTTACCTTGTTTATACTTGCAAGGTCATGCATATTAGATTTGTACTATGACTGGGCACTCTGACCGTGGCTGACTCGTGTTGCGATTTGTAGAAGTTAAAGTCACTTGGTAAACTTTGTGGTCATGGTTAGTGGCACGTGCCAATTTTGTCAAAGCATTGCGCATAATAGCCACACCAAGCCACTGGTTTTCTACTTTTTTTGCACCTTCAAGATCATGCCTAGTACATCTGCACTGTGATTGGACACTCTGACCGTGGGTGACGCGTGTTATGATTCATAGCCGTTTAAGGTACTTGGTAAGCAGTGTGGTCATGGTCAGTGGCACATGCCAACTTTGTCAAGGCATTGCGCACATAAGCGGTGCCAAGCCACCGGTTTTTTACCTCCTGTATACCTGCAAGATAATGCATATTAGATGTGCTCTGTGATTGGGCACTCTGAATGTGGCTGACTCGTGTTACGATTCGTAGAAGTTAAAGTCACTTGGTAAACTTTGTGGTCATGGTCAGTGGCACATGCCAACTTTGTCAAGGTATTGCGCACAATAGCCGTGCCAAGCCACCGGTTTTTTACCTTGTTTATACCAGCAAGGTCATGCATATTAGATGTGTACTATGATTGGGTACTCTGACCGTGGCTGACTCGTCTTACCATTCATAGAAGTTAAAGTCACTTGGTAAATTTTGTGATCATGGTCAGTGGCACATGCCAACTTTGTCAAGGCATTGCGCACAATAGCCACACTGAGCCACCAGTATTCTACCTTGTTTGCTCCTTCAAGATCATGCCTATTACATCTGCACTGTGATTGGACACTCTGACCGTGGGTGACGCGTGTTATGATTCGTAGCCGTTTAAGGTACTTGGTTAACAGTGTGGTCATAATCAGTGGCACATGCCAACTTTGTCAAGGAATTGCGCACAATAGCCGTGCCAAGCGACCAGTTTTTTCCCTTCTTTATACCTGCAAGGTCATGCATATTAGATGTGCACTGTGATTGGACACTCTGAATGTGGCTGACTCGTGTTACAATTCGTAGACGTTAAAGTCACTTGGTAGACTTTGTGGTCATAGTCACTGGCACATGCCAACTTTGTCAAGGCATTGCGCACAATAGCCGTGCCAAACCACCGGTTTTTTACCTTGTTTATACCTGAAAGGTCAGGCATGTTATATGTGCCCTGTGATTAAGCAATGTGACCATGGCTGACTCGTGTTACGATTCGTAGAAGTTAAAGTCACTTGGTAAGCTTTGTGGTCATGGTCAGTGGCACATGCCAACTTTGTCAAGGCATTGCGCACAGTAGCCACACCAAGACACAGATGTTTTACCTTTTTTGCACCTGCGAGATCATGCCTAATTCATCTGCACTATGATTTGACACTCTGACCGTGGCTGACTCGTGTTATGATCAATAGACGTAAACGTCACTTGGTAAACTTTGTGGTCATGGTCAGTGGCACATGCCACTTTATCAAGGCATTGCGCACAATAGCCGTGCCAAGCCACCAGTTTTTTACCTTGTTTATACCAGCAAGGTCCTGCATATTAGACGTGTACTGTGATTGGGCACTCTGACTGTGGCTGACTCGTGTTACGATTCGTAGAAGTTGAAGTCACTTGGTAAACTTTGTGATCATGGTCAGTGGCACATGCCAACTTTGTCAAGGCATTGCGCACAATAGCCACACTGAGCCACCAGTATTCTACCTTGTTTGTACCTTCAAGATCATGCCTAGTACATCTGCACTGTGACTGGACACTCTGACCGTGGGTGACGCGTGTTATGATTCATAGCCGTTTAAGGTACTTGGTAAACAGTGTGGTCATGGTCAGTGGTGCATGCAAACTTTGTCAAGGTATTCCGCACAATAGCCGTGCCAAGCCACCAGTGTTTTACCTTCATTATACCTGCAAGGTCATGCATATTAAATGTGCACTGTGATTGGGCACTCTGAACATGGCAGGCTCGTGTTACGATTCGTAGAAGTTAAAGTCACTTGGTAAACTTTGTGGTCATGGTCAGTGGCACATGCCAATTTTGTCAAGGCATTGTGCACAATAGCCGTGCCAAGCAACCGGTTTTTTTCCTTGTGTATATTTGTAAGGTCATGCATATTAGATGTGCACTGTGATTGGGCACTCTGACAGTGGCTGACTTGTGTTACGATTTGTAGAAGTTAGAGTCACATGGTAAACTTTGTGGTCATGGTCAGTGGCACATGCCAGTTTGTCAAGGCATTGCGCACAATAGCCACACCGAACCACCAGTATTCTACCTTGTTTATACCTGCAAGGTCATGCCCAGTATATCCGCACTGTGATTGGACACTCTGACCGTGGCTGACTCGTGTTTTTTTTCATAGCCGTTTAATGGACTTGGTAAACTTTGTGGTCATGGTCAGTGGCACATGCCAACTTCGTCAAGGCATTTCGCACAATAGTCATGCCAAGCCACCATTTTTTTACCTTGTTTATACCAGCAAGGTCATGCATATTACATGTGTCCTATGATTGGGCACTCTGACTGTGGCTGACTCGTGTTACGATTCGTAGAAGTTAAAGTCACTTGGTAAACTTTGTGATCATGGTCAGTGGCACATGCAAACTTTGTCAAGGCATTGCGCACAATAGCCACACCGAGCCACCAGTATTCCACCTTTTTTGTACCTTCAAGATCATGCCTAGTACATCTGCACTGTGATTGGAAACTCTGACCGTGGGTGACGCGTGTTATGATTCATGGCCGTTTAAGGTACTTGGTAAACAGTGTGGTCATGGTCAGTGGTACATGCCAACTTTGTCAATGCATTGCGCACAATAGCCGTGCCAAGCCAACGGTTTTGTACCTTCTTTATACCTGCAAGGTCATGCATATTAGATGTGCACTGTGATTGGGCACTCTGANTTGTGGTCATGGTCAGTGGCACATGCCAACTTTGTCAAGGCATTGCGCACAATAGCCACACCGAGCCACCAGTATTCCACCTTTTTTGTACCTTCAAGATCATGCCTAGTACATCTGCACTGTGATTGGAAACTCTGACCGTGGGTGACGCGTGTTATGATTCATGGCCGTTTAAGGTACTTGGTAAACAGTGTGGTCATGGTCAGTGGTACATGCCAACTTTGTCAATGCATTGCGCACAATAGCCGTGCCAAGCCAACGGTTTCGTACCTTCTTTATACCTGCAAGGTCATGCATATTAGCTCTGCACTGTGATTGGGCACTCTGAATGTGGCTGACTCGTGTTACGATTCGTAGAAGTTCAAGTCACTTGGTAAACTTTGTGGTCATGGTCAGTGGCACATGCCAACTTTGTCAAGGCATTGCGCACAATAGCAGTGCCAAGTCACCAGTGTTTTACCTTGTGTATACCTGTAAGGTCATGCATTTTAGATTTGCACTGTGATTGGGCACTTTGACCATGGTTGACTTGTGTTACGATTCATAGACGTTAAGGTCACTTGGTAAACATTGTGGTCATGGTCAGTGGCACATGCCAACTTTGTCAAGGCATTGCGCACAATAGCCACACCGAGCCACCAGTATTCTACCTTGTTTGTACCTGCAAGATCATGCCTAGTACATGTGAACCGTGATTGGGCACTCTGACTGTAGCTGACTCGTGTTACGTTTTGTGGAAGATAAAGTCACTTGGTAGACTTTGTGGTCATGGTCAGTGGCACATGCCAACTTTGTCAATGCATTACGCACAATAGGCATGCCAAGCTACCACGTTTTGACCTTGTTTATACCTGCAACGTCATGCATATTAGATGTGCACTGTGATTGGGCACTCTGACCGTGGTTGACTCGTGTTACAATTCGTAGAAGTTAAAGTCACTTGGTAAACTTTGTGGTCATGGACAGTGGCACATGCCAACATTGTCAAGGCATTGCGCACAATCGCCATTCCGAGCCACTAGTATTCTACCTTGTTTGAACCTGTAAGATCCTGCCTAGTGCATCTGCACTGTGATTGGACACTCTGACCATGGCTGACTCGTGTCATGATCAATACATGTAAAAGTCACTTGGATACATTTGTGGTCATGGTCAGTGGCACATGCCAACTTTGTCAAGGCATTGCGCACAATAGTCACACCGAGCCACCCGTATTCTACCTTTTTTGCACCTGCAAGATCATGCCTAGTACATCTGCACTGTGATTGGACACTCTGACCGTGGGTGACCCGTGTTATGATTCATAGCCGTTGAAGGCACCTGGTAAACAGTGTGGTCATGGTCAGTGGCACGTGCCAACTTTGTCAAGGCATTGCGCACTATAGCCGTGCCAAGCCACCGGTATATTACCTTGTTTATACCTGCAAGGTCATGCAAATTAGATGTGCATTGTGATTGGGCACTCTGAATGTGGCTGACTCGTGTTACAATTCGTAGAAGTTAAAGTCACTTGGTAAACGTTGTGGTCATGGTCAGTGGCACATGCCAACTTTGTCAAGGCATTGCGTACAATAGCCGTGCCAAGCTACCAGTTTTTACCTTGTGTATACCTGTAAGGTCATGCATATTAGATGTGCACTGTGATTGGGCACTCTGACCGTGGCTGACTCGAGTTACGATTCGTAGAAGTTAAAGTCACTTGGTAAACATTGTGGTCATTGTCAGTGGCACATACCAGCTTTGTCAAGTAACTGCGCACAATAGCCAAACCGAGAGACCAGTATTCTACCTTGTTTGTCCCTGCAACATCATGCCTAATACATCTGCACTGTGATTGGACACTCTGACCGTGGCTGACTCGTGGTATGATCAATAGAAGTAAAAGTCACTTGGATACACTTGTTGTCATGGTCATTGGCACATGCCAACTTTGTCATGGTATTGCGCACAATAGCCACACCGAGCCACCCGTATTCTACCCTGTTTGCACCTTCGATATCATGCCCAGAACATCTGCACTGTGATTGGACACTCAGACCATGGGTGACGCGTGTTATGATTCGTACCGTTTAAGGTACTTGGTAAACAGTGTGGTAATGGACAGTGGCACCTGCCATCTTTGCCAAGGCATTGTGCACAATAGCCGTGCCAAGCCACCGGTTTTTTGCATTTATTATACCTGCAAGGTTATGCATATTAGATGTGTACTATGTTTGGGCACTCTGATTGTGGCAGACTCGTGTTGCGATTCGTAGAAGTTAAAGTCACTTGGTAACCTTTGTGATCATGGTCAGTGGCACATGCCAACTTTGTCAAGGCATTCTGCATAATAGCCACACCGAGCCACCAGTATTCTACCTTGTTTGCACCTTCAAGATCATGCCTAGTACATCTGCACAGTGATTGGACACTCTGACCGTGGGTGACGCGTGTTATGATTCGTATCCGTTTAAGGTACTTGGCAAACAGCGTGGTCATAGTCAGTGGCACATGCCAGCTTTGTCGAGACATTGCGCACAATAGCCGAGCCAAGCCACCAGTTTTTGACCTTCTTTATACCTGCAAGGTCATGCATATTAGATGTGCACTATGATTGGGCACTCTGAATGTGGCTGACTCGTGTTACAATTCGTAGAAGTTAAAGTCACTTGGTAAACTTTGTGGTCATGGTCAGTGGCACATGCCAACTTTGTCAAGACATTGCGCACAATAGCCGTGCCAAGCCACCGGTTTTTTACATTGTGTATACCTGTAAGGTCATGCATATTAGGTGTGCACTGTGATTGGGCACTTTGACCATGGTTGACTTGTGTTACGATTCGTAGAGGTTAAGGTCTCTTGGTAAACTTTGAGGTCATGGTCAGTGGCACATGCCAACGTTGTCAAGTAATTGCACAAAATAGGGACACGGAGACAAAAGTATTCTACCTTGTTTGTACCTGCAAGATCATGCCTAGTACATCTGCACTGTGATTGGTCACTCTGACTGTGGCTGACTCGTGTTATGATCAATCAAAGTAAAAGTCACTTGGATACATTTGTGGTCATGGTCAGTGGCACATGCCAACTTTGTCAAGGCATTGCGCACAATAGCCACACCGAGCCACCAGTATTCTACCTTGTTTGTACCTGTAAGATCATGCCTAGTACATGTGCACTGTGATTGGACACTCTGACCGTGGCTGACTCGTGTTAGGAATCATAGCCGTTTAAGGTACTTGGTAGACATAATGGTCATGGTCAGTGGCACATGCCAACTTTGTCCAGGCATTGCGCACAATAGTCGTACCAAGCCACCGGTTTTTTACCTTGTTTATTCCTGTAAGGTCATACCTAGTACATCGGAACTGTGGTTGGGCACTCTGACTGTAGCTGACACGTGTTACGATTTGTAGAAAATGAAGTCATTTGGTATACTTTGTGGTTATGGTCAGTGGCACATTTCAACTTTGTCAAGGCATTCCGCATAATAGCCACACCGAGCCACCAGTATTCTACCTTGTTTGTACCTTTAAGATCATGCCTAGTACATCTGCACAGTGATTGGATACTCTGACCGTGGGTGACGCGTGTTATGATGCGTAGCCGTTTAAGGTACTTGGTAAACAGTGTGGTCATGGCCAGTAGCACATGCCAACTTTGTCAAGACATTGCCCACAATAGCCGTGCCAAGACACCAGTTTTCTACCTTCTTTATACCTGCAAGGTCATGCATATTAGATGTGCACAATGCTTGGGCACTCTGAATGTGGCTGACTCGTGTTACCATTCGTAGAAGTTAAAGTCACTTGGTAAACTTTGTGGTCATGGTCAGTGGCACATGCCAACTTTGTCATGTCATTGCACAAAATAGCCACACCGAGAAACCAGTATTCTACCTTGTTTGTACCTGCAAGATCATGCCTAGTACATCTGCACTGTGACTGGTCACTCTGACCGTGGCTGACTCGTGTTATGCTCAATAGAAGTAAAAGTCACTTGGATACATTTGTGGTCATGGTCAGTGGCACATGCCAACTTTGTCAAGGCATTGCGCACAATAGCCACACCAAGCCACCAGTAGTCTACCTTGTTTGTACCTGTAAGATCATGCCTAGTACATCTGCACTGTGATTGGAGACTCTGACCGTGGCTGGCTCGTGTTATGAGTCATAGCCGTTTAAGGTATTTGGTAGACTTTGTGGTCATGGTCAGTGGCACATGCCAACTTTGTCAAGGCATTGCGCACAATAGCCACACCAAGCCACCAGTAGTCTACCTTGTTTGTACCTGTAAGATCATGCCTAGTACATCTGCACTGTGATTGGAGACTCTGACCGTGGCTGGCTCGTGTTATGAGTCATAGCCGTTTAAGGTATTTGGTAGACTTTGTGGTCATGGTCAGTGGCACATGCCAACTTTTTCAAGGCATTGCGCACAATAGCCACACCGAGCCACCCGTATTCTACCTTGTTTGCACCTGCAAGATCATGCCTAATACATCTGCACTGCAATTGGACACTTTGACCGTGGGTGACGCGTGTTATGATTCATAGCCGTTTAAGGCACTTGGTAAACAGTGTGGTCATGGTCAGTGGCACATGCCAACTTTGTCAAGGCATTGCGCACAATAGCCGGGCCAAGCCACCCGTTTTGTAGCTTGTTTATACCTGCAAGGTCATGCATATTAGATGTGCACTATGATTGGGCACTCTGAATGTGGCTGACTCGTGTTACCATTCGTAGAAGTTAAAGTCACTTGGTAAACTTTGTGGTCATGGTCAGTGGCACATGCCAACATTGTCAACGCATTGCGCACAATAGCCATTCCGAGCCACCAGTATTCTATTTTGTTTGAACCTGCAAGATCATTCCCAGTACATCTGCATTGTGATTGGACACTCTGACCGTGGTTGACTCGTATCATGATTATTAGATGTAAAAGACAATTGGATACATTTGTGGTCATGGTCAGTGGCACATGCCAACTTTTTCAAGGCATTGCGCACAATAGCCACACCGAGCCACCCGTATTCTACCTTGTTTGCACCTGCAAGATCATGCCTAATACATCTGCACTGCAATTGGACACTTTGACCGTGGGTGACGCGTGTTATGATTCATAGCCGTTTAAGGCACTTGGTAAACAGTGTGGTCATGGTCAGTGGCACATGCCAACTTTGTCAAGGCATTGCGCACAATAGCCACACCAAGCCACCAGTATTCTACCTTGTTTGTACATGCAAGAGCATGCCTAGTACATCTGCACTGTGATTGGACACTCTGACCGTGGCTGACTCGTGTTATGATTCGTAGAAGTCAAAGTCACTTGGTAAACTTTGTCGTCACGGTCAGTGGCACATACGAACTTTGTACAGGCATTGCGCACAATAGCCACACCAAGCCACCAGTATTCTACCTTGTTTGTACATGCAAGAGCATGCCTAGTACATCTGCACTGTGATTGGACACTCTGACCGTGGCTGACTCGTGTTATGATTCGTAGAAGTCAAAGTCACTTGGTAAACTTTGTCGTCACGGTCAGTGGCACATACGAACTTTGTACAGGCATTGCGCACAATAGCCACACCAAGCCACCAGTATTCTACCTTGTTTGTACATGCAAGAGCATGCCTAGTACATCTGCACTGTGATTGGACACTCTGACCGTGGCTGACTCGTGTTATGATTCATAGCCGTTTAAGGTACTTGGTAAACTTTGTGGTCATGGTCAGTGGCACATGCCTACTTTGTCAAGGCATTGCGCACAATAGCCGTGCCAAGCCACCGGTTTTTTTACCTTTTTTGTACCTGCAAGGTCATGCATATTAGATGTGCGTTTTGATTGGGCACTCTGACCGTGGCTGACTCGTGTTATGATTCGTAGAAGTCAAAGTCACTTGGTAAACTTTGTCGTCATGGTCAGTGGCACATACGAACTTTGTACAGGCATTGCGCACAATAGCCACACCAAGCAACCAGTATTCTACCTTGTTTGTACATGCAAGAGCATGCCTAGTACATCTGCACTGTGATTGGACACTGTGACCGTGGCTGACTCATGTTATGATCAATAGAAGTAACAGTCACTTGGTCACATTTGTGGTCATGGTCAGTGGCACATGCCAGCTCTGTCAAGGCATTGCGCACAATAGCCACACCGAGCCACCAGTATTTTACCTTGTTTATACATGTAAGGTCATGCCGAGTATATCTGCACTGTGATTGGACACTCTGACTGTGGCTGACTCGTGTTATGATTCATACCCGTTTAAGGTACTTGGTAAACTTTGTGGTCATGGTCAGTGGCACATGCCAACTTTGTCAAGGCATTGCGCACAATAGCCGGGCCAAGCCACCCGTTTTGTAGCTTGTTTATACCTGCAAGGTAATGCATATTAGATGTGCCTTGTGATTGGACACTCTGACCGTGGCTGACCCGTGTTACGATTCGTAGAAGTTAAAGTCACCTGGTAAACTTTGTCGTCATGGTCAGTGGCACATGCCAATTTTGTCAATGCATTGCGCACAATAGTCGTGCCAAGCCACCGGTTTTTTACCTTGTTTATACCTGCAAGGTCATGCATGTTACAGGTGCACTGTGCTTGGGCACTCTGACCGTGGCTGACTCGTGTTCTGATTCGTATAAGTTAAAGTAACTTGGTAAACTATGTGGTCATGGTCAGTGGCACATGCCAACTTTGTCAAGGCATTGCCAAAACAGCCACACCAAGCCACTGGTGTTTTACCTTGTTTGTACCTGCAATATCATGCTTAATACATCTGCACTGTGATTGGACACTCTGACCGTGGCTGACTCGTGTTATGATGAATAGACGTAAACGTCACTTGGATACATTTGTGGTCATGGTCAGTGGCACATGCCAACTTTGTCAAGGCATTGCACACAATAGCCATACCCATCCACCATGATTCTACCTTGTTTATACCTGCAAGGTCATGCCCATTATATCTGCAATATGATTGGACACTCTGACTGTGGCTGACTTGTGTTATGATTCATAGCCGTTTAATGTACTTGGTAATCTTTGTGGTCATGGTCATTGGCACATGCCAACTTTGTCAAGGCATTGCGCACAATAGCCGTGCCAAGCCACCGGTTTTTTACCTTGTTTATACCTTTAAGGTCATGCATATTAGATGTGCGTTTTGATTGGGCACTCTGACCGTGGCTGACTCGTGTTATGATTCATAGAAGTCAATGTCATTTGGATTGTTGTCATGGTCAGTGGCACATGCCAACTTTGTCAAGGCATTGCGCACAATAACCGTGCCAAGTCACCGGTTTTTTACCTTGTTTATACCTGCAAGGTCATGCATATTAGATGTGCATGGTGATTGGACACTCTGACTGTGGCTGACTCGTGTTATGATCAATAGAAGTAAAAGTCACTTACATACACTTGTGGTCATGGTCTGTGGCACATGCCTACTTTGTCAAGGCATAGCGTAAAATAGCTACATCGAGCCACCAGTATTCTACCTTGTTTTTACCTGCAACATCATGCCTAGTACATCTGTATCGTGATTGGACACTGTGACTGTGCGTGACTCGTGTTATGATCAATAGAAGTAAAGGTCACTTGGATACATTTGTCGTCATGGTCACTGGCACATGCCAACGTTGTCAAGGAGATGCGCACAATAGCCACACCGAGCCACCAGTATTCTATCTTGTTTATACATGCAAGGTCATGCCTAGTATATCTGCACTGTGATTGGACACTCTGACTGTGGCTGAATTGTGTTATGATTCATAGCCGTTTAATGTACTTGGTAATCTTTGTGGTCATGGTCAGTGGCACATGCCAACTTTCTCAAGGCATTACGCACAATAGCCGTGCCAAGCCACAAGTTTTTTACCTTGTTTTTACCTACAAGGTTATGCATACTAGATGTGCGTTTTGATTGGGCACTCTGACCGTGGCTGACTCGTGTTATGATTCGTAGAAGTCAAAGTCACTTGGTAACCTTTGTCGTCATGGTCAGTGGCACATGCCAACTTTGTCAAGGCATTGCACACAATGGCCACACCAAGCCACCAGTATTCTACCTTCTTTGCACCTTCAAGATCATGCCTAGTACATCTGCATTGTGATTGGATACTCTGACCGTGGCTAACTGGTGTTGTGATCAATAGAAGTAAAAGTCACTTGGATACATTTGTGGTCATGGTCAGTGGCACATGCTAACGTTGTCAGGGCATTGCACACAATAGCCACGTCAGAAAATGCAAGGACTCTGACAGAGGTCACTCCTCGAGAAAATACTGAGCTCTCAATAAGGGGTCAGGTGCTCACCTGAATCACCTTGGCAACGGTCTCTCGGTCAACCTAACCGTTAGACCCAACAGTCCAAGTCATCCCCTTATAAACTGACACCTGTAATCCACGTCCGGCTAGCGGAAAGAAGTCGTTGCTACTTTGTCCTATTCTGCCCTTTTTATACCCAGGACGTTCATTCCCTCGAGTTAACCAGAACAGCTTAACTCATCCTGTTCCCCTTTGGTTCCGCGGCTTCACCACTGTGTCTTCGCTCTGCTCGCTCCTCGCATTCTTTGTCTTTGCCAGCCCCTCTCAATGCTTTGCTACGTCACTCGCGCTCCTTCGCTCAGCTCTCACACTCCGCCAACGATCACTCATGTCGCCAGCACTCTTTCGCACATCAACCGTCTACATCATCTATCTCGCCTCTCAGCTTCTATCAGCTTCCGCGACTAACTCCTCGGACCGCCCTCGCCTACGTCACTCCGCTGACGCATACTTGCGTGTTCTGACGCTTCTGCTTGCTTGTGCTGCTGCTTTTTTTGTGTCTGCATTCTTCAGATAGACTCGTGTTATGATCAATAGAAGTAAAAATCACTTGGATACATTTGTGGTCACGGTCAATGGCACAGGCCAACGTTGTCAGGGCATTGCACACAATAGCCACTCCGAGCCACCAGTAATTTACCTTGTTTATACCTGTAAGGTCATCCCCAATATATCTGCACTGTGGTTGGACACTCTGACCGTGGCTGACTCGTGTTATGATTCATAGCCGTTTAAGGTACTTGGTAAACTTTGTGGTCATGGTCAGTGGCACATGCAAACTTTGTCAAGGCATTGCGCACAATATCTGGGCCAAGCCACCAGTTGTTTAACTTGTTTATACCAGCAAGGTCATGGATATCATATGTGCACTATGAGTGGGCACTCTGACCATGGCTGACTTGTGTTACGATCCGTAGAAGTTAAAGTCACTTGGTAAACTTTGTGGTCATGGTCAGTGGCACATGCCATTTTTGTCAAGGCATTGCGCACAATAGCCGTGCCAAGCCACCGGTTTTTTACCTTTTCTTTACCTGCAAGGTCATGCATGTTAGATGTACACTGTGATTGGGCACTCTGATCGTGGCTGACTCGTGTTACGGTTCGTAGAAGTTAAAGTCACTTCGTAAACTTTGTGGTCATGGTCAGTGGCACATGCCAACTTTGTCAAGGCATTGCGCACAATAGCCACACCAAGCCACCAATGTTTTACCTTGTTTGTACCTGTGAGATCATGCCTAATACATCTGCACGCAGATAGGAGTATCTGACCGTGGCTGACTCGTGTTATGATGAATAGAAGTAAAGTCACTTGGATACATTTGTGGACATGGTCAGTGGCACATGCCAACTTTTTCAGGGCATTGCACACAATAGCCACGCCCATCCACCATTATTCTACCTTGTTTATACCTGCAAGGTCATGCCCATTATAACTGCACTGTGATTGGACACGCTGACCGTGGCTGACCCGTGTTATGATTCATAGCCGTTTAATGTACTTGGTAAACTTTGTGGTCATGGTCAGTGGCACATGCCAACT
>SZWC01003747.1:125355-137339 GCA_023375785.1 Penium margaritaceum
CAAACAAGGTAGAATACTGGTGGCTCGGTGTGGCTATTGTGCGCAATGCCTTGACAAAGTTGGCATGTGCCACTGACCATGACCACAAATATATCCAAATGACTTTTACTTCTATTGACCATAACACGAGTCAGCAACGGTCAGAGTGTCCAACCACAGTGCAGATATACTGGGAATGATCTTGCAGGTACAAACAAGGTAGAATACTGGTGGCTCAGTGTGGCTCTTGTGCGCAATGCCCTGGCAAAGTTGTTATGTGCCACTGACCATGACCACAAAGTTTACCAAGTGACTTTAACTTCTACGAAGCGTAACATGAGTCAGCCACGGTCAGAGTGCCCAATTACATTTCAGATGTACTAGGCATGACCTTGCAGGTATAAACAAGGTAAAAAACCGGTGGCTTGGCACGGCTATTATTCGCAATGCCTTGACAACGTGCCACTGACCATGACCGTAAATGTATCCAAGTGACTTTTACTCCTTTTTATTATAACACCAGTCAGCCACGGTCAGAGTATCCAATCACAGTGCAGATGTACTAGGCATGATCTTGCAGGTGCAAACAAGGTATATTACTGGTGGCTCGGTGTGGCCATTGTGCGCAATGCCTTGACAAAGTTAGCATGTGCCACTGACCATGACCACAACATTTACCAAGTGACTTTGAATTCTACAAATCCCAACACGAGTCAGCCACTGTCAGAGTGCCCAATCACAGCGTGCATCTACTACGCATGTCCTTGTATGTATAAACAAGGTTAAAAACCGGTGGCTTGACAAAGCTATTGTGCGCAATGTCTTGACAAAGTTGGCATGTGCCACTGACCATGACCACAAAGTCTACCAAGTACCTTAAACTGCTATGAATCATAACACGAGTCAGCCATGGTCAGAGTGTCTAGTCACAGTGCAGATATATTGGGAATGACTTTGCAGGTATAAACATGGTGGAATACTTGTGGCTCGGTGTGGCTATTGTACGCATTGCCTTGACAAAGTTGGCATGTGCCACTGACCATGACCACAAATGTATCCAATTGACTTTTACTTATACGAATCGTAACACGAGTCAGTGTTATACCCTTTTTTGCCTTCGGCCGGAATCGAATCTGACAGCATGCGAGGATCAGTTCCTTAGGTGTCGTTCGTTCTGCGGTATCCCCGCGGCTCCGCTTCCTTTGCTTTTCCAAGTTTACCCTGTCTTGTATCACTCTTTTTGCTCCAATTTGATCAAAGCACGTTCTATCGACCTGGTAACTTTTTTTAATCACTCGACGGATCATTCACTGAATTAGTATTGGGAACGTATCACACACACATTCCTTCTCCTAATGACCCGTACTTCTCTGGCCAGGATTTTGACTTATCTCAGGACAATCAGTGTGGTTATTCTAACTGTTACATTTGCTCACTTCAATTAATCACCGACGGTCAATCATGCATTGGACAACATGAAACTCGCTGAGAGAATTCCTCCTAACGACCCAAACGAGATGACTTTGAACAATCAAAGTAGTTGCATTCAAATAAAAGAGGGAGTACAAACAATCAGCATTTCTCTCCTAACTACGCAAACCGTACGCTTCCTGAGTAGCCGGATCATCGACCCGCGCTGGTCGCCACACAAGCACCATGCGGTGCGCGCCGCCTTTCTCATTCGCCCGTGGAACGGCCCGACGTAGCTCCAGTGGCCTGTAAGTACGTCGACCTGCACGGGAACAGGCACGTGCCGAGTCCTCCTCCTACAGGCGGGTGAGCTCTTGCTGGTAGCGCTGGTATGCTCGGTACGCCTCGGCCCGCTCTTCAGCCGCCTCTGCAGTACACCACCCAACGTCACGTGCGACAACCTACCAACTCTCCACACGGTAGGGCTCGTCGTCAAGGGGAAGTCTCTGCAGCCACGGTTGCCAGAACTGCTCCATGGCTCCACCGGCGGGATGATGCAACCATTGCATCACTCCCAGAACCGCGCGTGCACCAAGCCGATGGGGCACATTGCAGCAGCTGTAGATGGTGTAGAAGGTCACTGGAGAGTCTCTGGGACCGCGCGTGGAGCTGGGTGGCTGGTGCTCCCGTGGGAACTCAGGACGAGGCCATGATGGCTCCGTGATGTGCTCCTCAGGAAGCGGCCTTCCCATTCGGGGATGGCATCACACACTCTCACACACACACTTCTCCTACCCTCATGATTCGGTCTAGCTTCCCTACTCTAACTTGTTGCCAGATGGGACGTGGATCCCGCTCGACGGTCTGGTTCGACTGAGGGGCAGCAATCTCTCAGTCCGGCCGACGGTTGCATGACAAGCCTCCCACACCTGGGTCAGGCGAGGGGTCAGCAACGTCGCTTGCCAATGGCAAACGCCGTCTTGCGAGTCGGGAGTAGAAGCGTCCAATGTCAGTGCTCCACCGTCAGCTTCAGCGCCTTTGCAGCCGAGGATCAACGGTATTACATCAGCAGTCGGTTCTTGTCAGCAGTTGGTCCTCTTCTTGTCCTCTCTTCTTTTCTTCTCCTCGCACCGCTTCCCAATACCCCATCCTGCTGGCTAGCCCCTTTCGCAGCTCGCACATCAGAACGCCTTTGGATAAGGTGCCTCGAGTACCGCTCCTCCTTTCAAGGTGCGGACGTGGTTCCGCTACCATCAAGCCAGCCCCGGGCCGTCTTCCCTTCCCCTCGGCAGGTCTGGTCGGGTCATGGCGTCCGCCACAATATCTTCCTTTGCGCCCCGTCGCTTTCCGGAATGGAACTGCCCGTCTCGCAATTTCTTTCCTCGATCGAGCAGTCGTCGGATGATTTGTCGACCTCCTCCTCCTCCTCTTGAACCCGGGCCCAGCTCCTTCCTCCCCCATCCTTTGGTGGATGAACGAAACATCATTAACACCGTTATACCCTACCTCCGCAAAATAAGCTGGACGTCCCCGTCCATCCGTCCCACTTTCCTCGTTTTGTTCATCCCACTCTCTCCTTTCCGGTGGATCATTCGCCGTTTGACTGGCGCTCTCGTCTCCCTTATGGCGCAGATTCCCCACCCCCTTTCTCTGGTGATGAATACTCCTCTTCCGCCCACCTCGTCCTCTCCGTGCCATCCAATTCTCCATGAAGCCCTTCTTGTCGTATCTCTTTGTTCCACGCCTTGGGGCTCTGGCGTGGGGTCACTCTGCGTTCTCCTCCCCTTGTCCCTCTTCCCTGCGGCTCCTGCAAGCACCATGCTACCTCTTTCTACTCTGCCTGCATCCTCCTTCTCATCTCATCACTCTCCTCACATGGCAGGCAGAGCCGTCCATGGAGCCCTGTCTGTGCGTTGCTGTAGCGACGGGCACATGGGAGGTGCACCCGCTGATGGCAGCTGATAAAGTGCCATCCACGGACACGCATTGGGCCCCTGCATGTGGCGCACGGCTCACTCCGTGAACTCGTACATCGGAGGCATTGATACAACACAATGCNCACCATGCTACCTCTTTCTACTCTGCCTGCATCCTCCTTCTCATCTCATCACTCTCCTCACATGGCAGGCAGAGCCGTCCATGGAGCCCTGTCTGTGCGTTGCTGTAGCGACGGGCACATGGGAGGTGCACCCGCTGATGGCAGCTGATAAAGTGCCATCCACGGACACGCATTGGGCCCCTGCATGTGGCGCACGGCTCACTCCGTGAACTCGTACATCAGAGGCATTGATACAACACAATGCGCCCTCCGTGACGCAGCCTCCTTTCCCCACCTTCTTGACACATTTTTTATGCTAGAAACATCCACACTTCTCACACCATGGGGTCAATCCTCTCAGCTCCCTGAAGAAACTGGGGCAATCCCCTTCCACCGTGCCTGTGCGTGGTCGTATCTAACAACCACTGCAGTTATTCCTCCCCTCTTCATTCGTCTTGATACAGGCAGCGTGTGCTTCCCGCTTGCAATAGTTGCATTTCCCGTGTGGAGACCCCAGCGGTCTTCTATAGCCACAGCACTCAATGCCTGCCGCAGCATTGTGCTCCTGTCCGAGCATGACTCTCACCTCCGTGGGTATTCCCTGTTTGACCTTTTGGCAGGGCACGTAGATCGAGCCTCCTTCTTCATCTGCCATTCCACACTCCTGATGCACGTGGCACTTGCAACGCCTACACTATCTGGCAGGCATGTGTACCCTTTTCTCGCACCATACGCGATTACCGGTACGAGGTGTCTTGTCTCCCACTGCTCCTTGCCTGCGCTTGCACCCCTTGCTTCTCCCCCTCCCGCTGCAATGCCCCCGACCCAACTGCCTCGTCCTGGCCCCACTCCTTCCATGGCATCCCTATTCGCACTTCCCTGTCTCACCCCTGCTTCAACCCCAGGCCTCTTTGTCCCCTCGCCCCTTCCTAGCTCCATCGGCGACCCAGCATTTCCACTCCATGGGCTTCACGCTATCCCCGCGCCTGTCTTTGCAGCCTTCCCTTGCACTCCCGTGGGCGCCCCTCGCAGGCCTCCCGATGCTGATCCCCTTGCCAGTGAAGGGCAATGGGGGCCCCTCTCTGCTCCTCTCCCCCTATGTTGTCCTCTTGAGGTGACACGATGGTTCCACCGTCGTGCCGGTGCATCATCCACCGGAGTACCGGCCCGTCCCAGTGCCCCTGAACATCCATGTGTCATTGCTCCTCCCCTAGCCTTGGCTCCCCGTCCTTGCTGCGTCCTTCCTGGTGCACTTGGTATGTCAGAGTGCTGGGTAGGTTGATTATCCACCGGAGGTGGATGAGGATGGGATCGCACATGTGGTCCGTGTAGGGTTGGTGGCCTTGGTGCTGCCGGTGGTGGCTCATTTCTGAAGAGGCACCATTGAGGTGTCACGGCCAACGCCTCATTCACCATAGCGAGCACCTTCCTTCTTACTTCGGAAACATCCCTGTTCCCTAGCGCCCTCATTGCAAACACTACTTTCGAGCCGCTACTCCCTCCGGTCCGGACAGTGCCACTGCATTGCGGTAGAGTTGTTCCACCGGGTGTGCATCTGCGTATGAGCGTGGCGCTGTCCTTTCCCTTGCGCCCTGCCATTCTTCCTCTCTCTACTGCTTCTTATCCCGTGCCCGGGCCTCAAGGAATCACAGCTTTGCCACACATTTGTCACAATGATGTCCTACCCCTCGCAGCACCTGCCCGCAAGGTCGATGGAGCGGCTGGTGGCATCCCTCACACCACTCGTTGGCGTTGCGGTTACCACACTCTGTATAGTACAGGCTCCACTCCAGTTCTACCGCTTGCCGACCTCCCCCTCCCTGCTCCTCTCTTTCTTTCCGCATTCTCCCTTTCAGCTCCGGCATACAGGCCGGACAGACATGCCCTGCCTTCTGTTGCAGCAGCTCCTCTTCTCCACAGCTATAGTGGGGGGCCACCCTATAATTGAAGCAGCTTTTCTTTTGTGTCCTCACCGGCCGCTTACACCTCCCGCACTCCTCCGTATCCTCTAGCTCGGGCGCACTTGGTCCAGCAGCCTTTCCACCCTCCTTGCCCATCTCCTGTTCTTGTTCAACCAGCCTCCAGATGCAACTCTTCCAATGCCTTCCCAACCCCAAAATCTCTGTCCTACACTTGCGGTGGAGGGGTGCTTTACATTCATAGTACCAGGTTGCCTCCATGGGGTCGTGTGGCTCTCCACATGTTTCACACCTCTGAATACACCGCTTGGGTGCGGGCCTGTTCTTCCTTCAGTCCTCTTTTTCTGCTTTTGCCAGCATGAGGGGTGCACACTTCTTGCACCCTATCACCTTCCGCCGCATCCTTATCTTTGGATCCTTGCAGGCAGCATGCACAGGATATTTGTACACGTAGCAGCGGAACAAAGTGGTAGCGTCCATCGGCTCTTCACAGTTACCGCAGGGTTCCTTCTCGTCCTGNAGCACACTGGATTTCCCTGCCGTGGCCCCCATCCCCGAGCGGATCCTTTCCTCTTCCCTCTCTTTCCGCAGTTCCTCCTCACTGTCTACCCCCACGCTCTCCTTTATATTTAGTGCACAGACCTGACACATCTTGATGTCGTGCAGGATGTCCAGTTCCAAGTCGCAACACGCCAAATGTAGGCTGGCCTTGCATCCCTCGTACACCACCTCTCCCTTAGTGGCAACCGGGTTGTTAAACGTTGCACAGAGTTACAGAGCCACCTCCTCCTATCCTTCCTCTTCATCCAGATCATCCGCCTTGATGCTTAATTCTAGGTCTTCATGCCGCTGCTCCTCTTCCCCTTGCGCAGGTGTCCGTTGTCCTGACCATGCTTCCGCTTCCAACCGGGAACTGGTTGGCCATAACGATCTATCATCAGGGGGAAGTGGCTCCCGTGTTGAAGGAGGAGCATTGAGCAAGCTGTGGTGTTTTTCTCGCATGGGTACAGGCTGCTTTTCCTCTCCTTGTTTCTCCACATCTTTTTATTGCTTCTTTTCTCCTGGTCCAGCTCTCCGGGGCCCTTTTTATTTCTTCTTCCATTGCTCCTCCCGCTGCTCCTCCATTACTGCTGCTGGTGGTGCTTGCGTCTTGGGCACCGTGCTGGGTGCAGCTGCCGCATAAGGCAGCACCTCCTGTCCCCGCTGTTCAGCTGCTGCTGCTAGTGGCGCTGGCGCTCCGGTGTAGCTAGAGCAAAAGGAAGTACCTCCTGTCTCTGCTGCTCTGCTGCTGCTACTGGTAGCACTGGCACTCCGGGCACCATGCCAGGTGCAGCTGCCACAGAAGGCAACACCTCCTGTCCCCGCTCCTCCACTGCTGCTGCTGGTGGCGCTGGCGCTCCAGGCGCCGCGCCAGGTGCAGCTGCCGTGGAAGGCAGCACCTCCTGCTCACGCTGTTTTGTTGCTGCTGCCAATGGTGCTGGCGCTCCGGGCGCTGCGCCAGGTGGAGCTGCCGCAGAAGGCAACGCCTCTTGTCCTCGCTACTCTACTACTGCTGCTGGTGGTGATAGCGCTCCGGGCACCACGCCGTGTACAGCTGCCGCAGGGGGTAGCACCTCGTGCTCGCGCTGCTCTGCTGCTCGTGGCGTTGGCTCTCTGGGTACCGCACCAGGATTGGTTGCTGCAGAAGGCAGCGCCTCCTGTTCTCGCTACTCTGCTACTTCTGCTGGTGGTGCTTGCGTCTCAAGTGCCACATCGAGTGCAGTTGCCGCAAAAGGCAACACCTCCTGCTCCCGCTATGTTGCTGCTGCTGTCGATGGTGCTGGCGCTCCGGGCGCCACGCCAAGTGCAGTTGACGCAGAAGGCATCGCCTCCTGTCCCCGCTGCTTTGCTTCAGCTACTGGTGGTGCTGGTGCTCCGAGCGCCACGCTGGGTGCAGGTGCCGTAGGAGGCAGCACCTCTTGCTACTGCTGCTTTGCTGCTGCTGCCGATGGTGCTGGTATTCCGGGCACCACACCGGGTGCAGCTGCCGTAGAAGGCAGCACCTCTTGCTCCTCCTGCTTTGCTGCTATTGCCAATGGTGCTGGCGCTCCGGGTGCCACACCGGGTGTAGTTGCCGCAAAAGGCAATGCCTCCTATCCCCGCTGCTCTACTGCTGCTGCTAGTGGCGCTGGCGCTCCGGGCGCCGCGCCAGGTGCAGCTGCCGTAGAAGGCAGTGCCTCCTGTCCCAGTTGCTCTGCTGCTGCTCCTCCTGGTGCTTGCACCTCAGGCGCCGATCGAGTGCAACAGTCGCAGAAGGCATCACCTCTTGCTCCCGCTATTCTGCTGCTACTGCTGATGGTGCTGACACTTCGGGTGCCGCGCCAGGTGTAGCTACCGTACAAGGCAGCGCCTCCTATCCCCACTGCTCTGCTGCTACTACTGGTGGCACTGGCACTCTAGGCACCGCGCTGGATGAAGCTGCCGCAGGAGGCAGCACCTCCTGCTCCCGCTACTGTGCTGCTGCTGCCAATGGTGCTGGCGCTTTGTGTTCCACGCCAGGTATAGCTGCCGCAGAGGACAGCACCTCCTGTTCCTGCTGCTTTGCTGTTGCTACCGATGGTGCTGGCACTCCGGGCGCCGCGCCAGGTGCAGTTGTCGCAGAAGGCAGCGCCTCCTGTCTCCGCTGCTCTGCTGCTGCTGGTGGTGATGCTGGCGCTCCGGGCGTCGCGTCAGGTGTGGCTGCCATAGAAGGCAGTGCCTCATGTCCGTGCTGCTCTGCTGTTGCTGCTCGTGGTACTTGCGCCTCGGATGCTGCGTCGGGTACAGCTACCGCAGGAGGCAACACCTCCTGCTCCTGCTGGTCTGCCCCTGCTGCCAGTGGTGCTCGCGCTCCAAGCGCCGTGCCAGGTGTAGCTGCCGCATAAGGGAGCTTCTCCTATCTTTGCTGCTGTGCTACTACTACTGGTGGCGCTGGCGCTCCAGGCGCCGCGCTGGATGAAGCTGTTGCAGGAGGAAGCACCTCCTGCTCCGGCTGCTCTGCTCCTGCTGCCGATGGTGCTGGCACTTCGGGCACCACGCCAGGTACAACTACTGCAGAGGGCAGCGCCTCCTACTCCTATTGCTCAGCTGCTGCTGCCGATGATGCTAACGCTCCGGGTGCCACGCCAGGTGTAGCTGTTGTAAAAGGCAGTGCCTCATGTCCCCGCTGCTCTGCTACTGCTACTGGTGGTGCTTGCGCCTCGAACACCGCGCCGGGTGCAGCTGCAGTAGAAGGTAGTACCTCCTCCTCTTGTTGCTTTGCTGCTGTTGCCAATGGTGCTGGCGCTCCAGGCGCGGCACAAGGTGCAGCTGCCATAGAAGGCAATACTTCTTGACCAAACTGCTCTACTGCTGCTGCTGGTGGCGCTGGCACTCCGGGCACCGCGCCGGGTGTAGTTGCCGCAGAAGGCAGGACCTCCCGCTCCCGCTGCTCTGCTGTTGTTTCCGATGGTGCTGGCACTCCGGGTGCCGCGCCGGGTGTAGCTGTCGTAGAAGGTAGCGCCTCCTGTCTCTGCTGCAGGGGTCTCTCGAGACGTACTATTGATGTTGTCGCGGTCGATAGCAATAGGCCCAGGCTATGTTCATCATCTGCCACCGTCAATACGGCTTGATCATCTGTCATAGGTGGTATTGTCGCAGCGTGTGGCCGCTGCGCCCGCCTTTTTTGCATGGCTGTCGTTGCTGTACCAAGTGCCGCTCCGAGACTTTGGTGTGCCTGCGTTGCTTCCAACACTGGTTGCCCCGGAGCCTCGGGCACCACATTTATCGCGGCACGCAGGGAGGCAGCTGTTGGTGGACTTCTGGTACAGTCCCTGACGGCGCCTCCTCGGTGGTCCTGGGCCGCCGGGTAGAGAGCTTATCTTTCCCGGCCCGACGTTGCTTCTTCGTGATGCCTTCCATCTCTGCCACAGCATGTCCTGCCCCTTCCTCTGCTGCCCTTTCTTGCTGCTCCTGTTGTTGTGATGTTGCGCTTGCCCCAGCTTCTTTCTTGTGTACTACCTTGTCTTGATGTGCCGGTGAATGCACCCCAATACCCAACGAAACAAGCCGGGTCCCCCCGGCAAAAGGCTCAGGTCTGTCGGCTACAGGAACTGCAATTATGGTGATTGGTGGAGGAGGGTGGTATGGGTAATGGGGAGACTGAGGCATCCCTGCAAACGTAGCTGCCACTTCCTCCACGTCGTAATCGGCAGGTGTCGCCCGGCCGCGAGGGCCTGCCAACGGACCGGGAGCTTCTCAAGTCGCTCACGTGGCACCATGATGTTGGAAGTGTGGCAGCCCTCGAGCCACACATAGACTCCATCTACGGCCCAAACCTGGTAACACTGGTACAGGAGTGTCGCTTCATTTTGTCGCACCCTGCCCACCTCCTCCCGCTTCGGCCGCACACCGTCACCAACCTGGAAGTCGTCAATCATGAGGCCGGCGTTAGTACGGTCCACCCCGCGCTATGCTGCGACAGACCCCCGAGTTCGAGCCTCTTGGAGGCACCTTTGAAGCCAGGTACCTCGTTGTTTCATGAATTCCATCGGCAACGGCCGCACCCTCTTCCTGTGGTGGCATTGGCGCGTCACGCATGAGCGGCATGGTAACCATGGTTCAATGTTGCTGGCCGTGACGCAGCATGTAGGGTGAGAATCTGGTAGACGAATGAGGTGTAATAGTGTATTCGTAGACGATGTCTTCTAGCTGCTCGTCCTTGGGTGCATTGTCATCCGACAACTTCCGGATGGTCTGCGTGATTGCCCCATCCATATGCTCGACCTGGCCTTGTGCCTGCTGCCGGTATGGTACCCCATTCTCAATCTTGATGTTGAAGTACACCGCTACTTCTGCGAATGTCCCTGCGAAGTGCGGGCCATTGTCACACTGGATGATCTTACATCCACCTCCCCAGTATATGACTTCTTCCTTCGGGAACGCTGTGGCGCGTGCTGCGTCGGCCTTGGGGACCGCCCGAGCCACGACCCACTTGGTCATGTGGTTGATGCCGAGAATCCAGTACACGTTCTTGCGTTGGGTGGTACGGAGGGGGCCATGAAAGTCAATTACAACCCTCTCCATTGGTGCGCAGAGGCGGGCACACACGAAGCGGGATTGGTGGATCCGTTGGGGAGGGTGATGGCAGATGCAAGTCCCACATGTGGCAGCAACCTCCCCAATCTGCTTCTTCAATCACACCCAGTAGACCTGTGGGACGACAGTCTCATATATGGTGGTGGAGCGTGCGTGTATTCGGTATTGTTCTTGCATGATGAGTTTGTCGCGCAGCATCACCGGGGTGTACCAGCGCAGTAAGTATGCATCATCCTCACGCCTCCAGAGCCACCCCTGCAGCCACACATACTTGTCGAGTGTGGCTTGGGCATCGGAGCAAACATGGGCGTCCGGGTAAATTTCCACCATGGTGCGGCCACCAGATAGGACTTGGGCTCGTGCCCAATTGGACCACTCGTATGTTTTGACTGGTGGCTCCTGCTGCCAGTGCTCCAGGTCGCCCCTGGGCGCCAGGGCTAGGAGGCAACGTCGCATTTCCTCTAAGGTCTCCGGTGGTGGGGCGCTCTTCCATCCGCAGACTCGGCCTGGTGCTGCTTGTCACCCTCCACTGGTGGGAGGGCATCAGTCTGTGTGCACCTGGAGGAGCTGCGTGTGATGGTTGGGTCTGACGTGCCTGTGGAGGTTGTGGTGACCGGACGCCAGATTCGGGAGGAAGCTTGCCGCGCGGTGTTGGAGGCATGACAGGTGCCGTATCAACCAATGGCCCGCGGGCCCCGGTAGGGAGGACTCCTGCATGCGCAGACTCAGGGATGGCATGTGGATTATCCACCAGAGCTGGTGTCCCCCCCGGCGCGGCAGGCGAGTCCGGGAGGGGAGGGGAGGCCGGTGCAACTCTCGGTCCACCTCGGGACGGTGGATGATCTACCGGCAGCGCTGCCGCCGGGGATGCCGATGGCACTGGAGCAGTAGGGGAAGAGGGAGGTGTCAGGATTTTGAGGAGGGAAGAGAGCAACACAGGAAGGCTCGTGGCGCTGATTGGCACAAGTTATGAGTTGAGCAGGTTGGTAGTAACAAGTTCTGGAGGTGAGCGATGCGAGACAGGCAGCCGGCCGAGGATGGAAGCGATGACAGTTGCGAGAGTGATGAAGAGAAATGATTGATTGATGGAATAGTGGAAGCAAGAGTACATTGATCTACGCTACCTTAAAGTAATGTTGCTTGGGTTTTGCTAGGACCCCTACAAGGTGGAAGTGCTAGTTCGTGTTCTTCAAGAGACGTGTTGCGATGGTTTTGTCGGAGCGCAGCTTGTCGGATTTCTCCGAGACTTTGGGACATGATAGTGTCGGTGCACGGATCTCGGTTGTGCGTGTCCGTTGAGATTCGTGCGGTTCTTTTAGTGTGGGTGCTCGGATGGGCTCCACTCTTCACGCTGATTTCTCTTCTTTGTTTCTGACACCCCTCGTGAAGGGGAACCAGCGTGGAAGCTTGAGGTGTCTCTGGTCCTGAGACCTAGAAGATATACCATTGTTGCATGTTGGGCCTGGTCTAGGGCTTTCGTGAAGATGTCAGCCCTGTTGGCCTTTGAGGCTACATGCTGAACCAAGAGTTCCTTTGCCTGTACC
>SZWC01003747.1:146808-164742 GCA_023375785.1 Penium margaritaceum
TATCAATGAGTACCGTGTTTCCGACTTCCTTCTCGGGGCCTACGAGCATTAGCGCACGCCTCAGCATCCTCCACATCTCTACAATGCAACCTTCCTTCTGATATGGGGACATCTCTTCAACCTCGTGGATATGTCATTCCATCACCTACGCATCAATGCAAGGAATGGACCAAAACTCCGGCTCAGCCTGCAGCAGGAAGTATGGAAACAGCGATGGATCACTCTCTCCTGCCGAGACAATCCCATCATTCCACCGCTGCTTAAGGACCCCAGCTCCAGATCCTTCCTCAAAATTGATCTGGTACCAGCAGAGGAAGAAGAGGAAGAAGAAGAGGAACCAGTGGAAGAAGGGTCCCCAGTACCTGCCCCTATCTCTGAGAAGTTCTTTGAGAAGATGTTGCCTGACAGGGGCAGTCTGGGTGGCGGTTCAGTGTGGATGGGCTGTTGTCGAGGCTCGTTGCGTCAAGGTGGAGCTTTGGAGTGACCAGGAGACTGCTGTAGAGCTCTGTGACTGGGTGAAGCAGATGAGCAGTAATTCCTGGTGGTGGATCATCTTGGTGGAGGTACAAGAAGAAGCCTAGCAATGAAAAGGATGCAGAGGATTCTAGAGCAGGCGAGATCGAGGGCGAGGTTGTAGTTTAGTCGAGGGATAATCCCAATGAAGGCCGTTCCCCCGAATAGAAGACAGCCAATATCCTCTCGCTTGTCTGGTTGCAGATGGCAGATGTTGATTAGTGGCAGGGATGTCATTGCTGATTAATGAGATATCGTTGCTGCTGCTGGTTTGGATAATGCTTGACGGCTGCTTCTGCTGAGGGGTGTTGCTGCTGCTGTGATGGTGCTGTTGTGGTGATGCCTCATGGGACTCCAACTGTCCGGCAAAGCCAGAAGGAGGATCATGGCTTGCAGCTGAGGGTCGACCTTCCACCCGGTGGCTAAGCACTCGGCAATAAGGGACTCGATCTGCTACAGGATCTCCATGATGTCGTCACCTTCATTAGCTCGGAGGGTGACGAGCCTCTTAAAGACGAAGAGCTGGCTAGCAAGGTTGGTAGATGAGTACATGGTGCATAACTTCTTCCACGCCTCCGCGGCCTCCGTGCATCGTTGAATGAGGGAGCGCTGCGTCGGAGCAAGCGCATACACCAACAAGGCAAGCGCCTTCTTGTTACGCTTATTGTACGTGTCCACTTCCTCCGGCGTCGCGGTATCCAAAGGCGCAGTTTCTTCACCCTTGACCTGCTCAAGCAGGCCCTTGTCATCAAGGAAGACCTCAAACTCCCACCTCCACAGGTGGAAGCCAAGCCTGTCAAACTTAGAGANCACGCGGCGGTAGCGTGCACGTTGTAGAGCTAGGATCCTTCTTGCCACGTGGACCCATAACCCTTTGTTGGCACTAGTGGATGTGGAGGCACCCTCAAGGATGCCTAGCTCTTGCTGATGGATGCTACCAATGTTTGGGGCAGCCAATGGACACCAATGGTGAAGAGTGTGGAGCATGAGGATCACGGATGTGAGTGGGCAGAACACGTCGCATTCAGTAGAACTGAATCAAAGCACGTTTTTGTTTATTAGCACAGTAAGATTATATCAGATCCTTATAGCCTGTGATCTAAGCTTTCCAGCGCATCCAAGCACGCCCAAATCGGAGCAGTAGAGCCCCTGCTACGGCCATCAAAGTAACCCTTGGTGGAGCCGTCCACCTTGCCTTGCACGCTAGGCAACGGGAGGCGCTTCAACGATGACCCATCGAAGCGCCCTTCCTTGCCCAGAAGTCAAGGAGAAGTTCACCCTGGTCAAGGGGAGCCCTCTGGTTGCTTCTTTTATGGCCCAGGTGCATTTGGAGCTCGCTGGAGTTGAACTCGGATCACCGGCGGTGGATTATCCCGCCACCCATGGCGGGTACCAGATTCCACCCGCCCAGCACCCGAACTTCGGGCCAGGCTAACTTTCTGAATACTCACTTAAATTGAGCGATTGAAAGCTCGATCTTGCACGAGGAAATCCACGATATCCAAATGTAAAGTCAGATCAGGTGTTTGACCACTCTCCACTGGTCTACCCAGGGAACACAATCAACGGCACTCATGGCAAGGGGTACACTATGTCAACACTGACCATGACCACAAAGTTTACCAAGTACATTAAACGGCTATGAATCATAACACGGGTCAGCCACGGTCAGCGTGTCCAATCACAGTCCAGTTATAATGGGCATGACCTTGCAGGTATAAACAAGGTAGAATAATGGTGGATGGGCGTGGCTATTGTGTGCAATGCCCTGACAAAGTTGGCATGTGCCACTGACCATGTCCACAAATGTATCCAAGTGACTTTACTTCTATTCATCATAACACGAGTCAGCCACGGTCAGATACTCCTATCTGTGTGCAGATGTATTAGGCATGATCTCACATGTACAAACAAGGTAAAACATTGGTGGCTTGGTGTGGCTATTGTGCGCAATGCCTTGACAAAGTTGGCATGTGCCACTGACCATGACCACAAAGTTTACCAAGTGACTTTGACTTCTACGAATCGTAACACGCGTCAGCCACGATCAGAGTGCCCAATCACAGTGTACATCTAACATGCATGACCTTGCAGGTAAAGAAAAGGTAAAAAACCGGTGGCTTGGCACGGCTATTGTGCGCAATGCCTTAACAAAAATGGCATGTGCCACTGACCATGACCACAAAGTTTACCAAGTGACTTTAACTTCTACGGATCGTAACACGAGTCAGCCATGGTCAGAGTGCCCACTCATAGTGCACATATGATATGCATAACCTTGCTGGTATAAACAAGTTAAACAACTGGTGGCTTGGCCCAGCTATTGTGCGCAATGCCTTGACAAAGTTGGCATGTGCCACTGACCATGACCACAAAGTTTACCAAGTACCTTAAACGGCTATGAATCATAACACGAGTCAGCCACGGTCAGAGTGTCCAATCACAGTGCAGATATATTGGGGATGACCTTAAAGGTATAAACAAGGTAAATTACTGGTGGCTCGGTGTGGCTATTGTGTGCAATTCCCTGACAACGTCGGCCTGAGCCATTGACCATGACCACAAATGTATCCAAGTGATTTTTACTTCTATTGATCATAACACGAGTCTGTCTAAAGAATGCAGACACGAAAAAAGCAGCAGCAGAAGCAAGCAGAAGCGTCAGAACACGCAAGTATGTGTCAGCGGAGTGACGTAGGCGAGGGCGGTCCGAGGAGTTAGTCGCGGAAGCTGATAGAAGCTGAGAGGCGAGATAGATGATGTAGACGGTTGATGTGCGAAAGAGTGCTGGCGACATGAGTGATCGTTGGCGGAGTGTGAGAGCTGAACGAAGGAGCGAGAGTGACGTAGCAAAGCGTTGAGAGGGGCTGGCGAAGACAAAGAATGCGAGGAGCGAGCAGAGCGAAGACACGGTGGTGAAGCCGCGGAACCAAAGGGGAACAGGATGAGTAGAGCTGTTCCGGTTAACTCGAGGGAATGAATGTCCTCGCTATAAAAAGGGCAGAACAGGACAAAGTAGCAACGGCTTTTTTCCGCTAGCCGGACGTGGATTACAGGTGTCAGTTTATTAGGGGATGACTTGGACTGTTGGGTCTAACGGTTAGGTTGACCGAGAGACCGTTGCCAAGGTGATTCAGGTGAGGACCTGAACCCTTATTGAGAGCTCGGTATTTTCTTGAGGAGTGACCTCAGTCAGAGTCCTTGTATTTTCTGACACCCCCGTTGAATCAGACAGAGGTCACGTGACTCTCTGTCGATGGGAGTATCGTTTTCTGTCGGTTGACGACATGGTCACTCCGCAGGAGGAAAGAAGGTGGTGCCACATTGCTCCAATGTCTCCTGGATGGGAGTTCAGCAGAGCGTGTAGGCGGGCAGGAACTATCTCCTTGAATCGAGTTTTGACTTGCCTGTCGGCTGATGCATAGAGAGCATTTGACTCCTTCGCTGGCAATGGGTCGAGGTTGAGGCGGTCTCCAAGCAAACGGTCTGTTAGGCCAAAGCCATATAAAAGGGAAGGAAACAGCCACTGAAGAACCTGATCCATCTAGTCTCGTGCGGAAACTGGAGGCGGTCGTCCATCACTTTCTCCAGCTTGTGTGGTGAGCATGAGAACCTGGACTGGGGCAGGGATAATGTAGGTTGCATTGTAGCATGTCCTGTCAATCCAGTTTCTCCATGAGTCTTGATGAAGAATTTGCTCCCAAATGAGAGGTCCGGTACGAGGCTCCAGAAAATGGTGATGGTAGGATGGATGAAGACAAGGACGGAGTAGATCACAGTTAGAGCGAAGAGATCTCTCATATAGCTGTGACTGTCCGCGACCTGTGTGCTGGTGCTCATAGTGGCCAAGGAGCATGCGATCACCACGATGGGGATACAGTGTCCACCATTGTGCGTGCCTGATGACAGCAAATTCCCATGCTGTAGCGTATTCTCCGTTGGCAGCAAGGAAAGGAATTGCAAGAGCATGCTGGGACATGACTTGGAGCTGAAAGGACGACGCGGTAGATGAGGAGAGTGTAGGAGAGACTAGGATTTGAGAGGCAGGTGTGATGCTGTAGAGGTTGCTGGTAGAGGGAGGCCGATGATGAAGAAGGGCGGCAAGATGATCGAGTGGGTGTTGAGGTAAGGGCGACTGTGTTGTGGAGGACGCGGGTTGTTGTGAGTTGGCGGTTTGATTGGAAGAATTCGTGTGGCGAGCAAGTGATGAAGAGGCTGATGACTACGAGTGATTCTTAAGCCGAGAAGTGAGTGCAGGGGTGAAACCGCGTGCACGACAGATGTTTTCGGTGTGGACGCAGGTTGTCGCGGAATAGGCGATGTGACCGGGCGGATCCTTGTGCCGAGCGAAGAGGAAGCAGATAATGACAGAGGAAGAATGGATGATGGAGTGGGCGCAGGGGCAAGACCTCGTGCGTGATTTAAGTAAGGGAGTAGGATGCGGCAAGGAGAAGGCAGATGCCGACGCGCCGCGAGAAATCTCCTGCCGGCGTGGGTGCAGACTGCTCCGGAAGCGGGCAGCTAGCTCATGCAGATCTTTATGCCGATCACAGATGTTGATGATTGCTGATGATGAAAGTGGAGGCTGATAATGATGGCTGAGTGAGCGCAGGGGCGAGTCGCGTGCGCTTGAAGGAGGTTTCGGTGTGGGTGCAGGTCGTCGCGAAAGAAGACGATGCGACCGGGTGGATCCTTGTGCCGAGCTGGAAGCGATTGCGGAAGCGGAGGAAGCGATTGATTGATGAGTGGGTGCAGGGACGGAACCACGTGTGCAGAAGGGAGTTTCGGCGTGGGCGCAGGTCGTCGCAGAAAGAGGCGATGCGACCGGGCGGATCCTTGTGCCGAGCTGGAAGCGATGCGGAAACTAAGGAATCGATTGATAAATGAGTGCGCGCAGGGATGAAACCACGTGCGCGAAGGGATGCTGTTGATGACGATGATGGATGCGAAGGCGGCGCAGAGAATGCTGATGACGGAGAGATGAAGACGAGGCAGGAGACGGACGTCTGGTGAAGCTGTGGAGGCTGGAGCGCGGAGGAGTGCTGGAGGCAAATGAAGATGAAGACCGAAGGCTGATGATGATGAAGGAGAAGAGGGATAGGGAGCGATGCAAGCGGAGGGAGGCGTGGTGAGAGGTGACGCATCAGAGAGATCACAACCACTTCTTCTTGCGTTCAAGAGAGTGACGGCTTGTTCCCCAGTTGGCTCGGAAATGGGAGCAAGAAGAGTGGTGGTGTCCGATATCCTGTTCGCTATAGGAGGTTGGTTGCAGCAAAGGGAGTCACGCAGCGGGGAGGTCCACTGGACCGCTGATGTCAGGAGAGTGACGACTTGTTCCCTAGTTGGCTTGGAAGTGAGAGCAGGAAGATTGGTGGTGTTCGATATCCTGACGGCGGCAGTTTTGCCTGTAGCTGTTGACAAGACAAGGCGGCGATGCGAGAGGGTGGCTCGAGATGATGGACGAGGGCGGGCTGAGGATTACGGTGAGGAAGGAGCAGATGAAGCTGATGAGGCGGGATGAAGGAGGAGGAAATGCAGGCGAAGGCAGATGAGGGGCAGCGGGTAGCAGATGGCAGACGGCCGCTCGAGAGTTGCTTGCGCCTGATGTGGACGACAGGTCACCGGTTGTTGGCCAAGGGCGCGGAGATGGGCGCAGGGCTTCCTTGGGATGACAAGGCGTTTCTTCAGCGCGGAGAACTTGTCAGGCAAAGCTGCTGATGTCAGCTGCTGGCGAAGCGATGCGGCTCGGGACGATGATAGCGGCGGCAGAGGATTGGAGGAGAAAGCGATGGCGGGAAGATGGCGGCAGAGTGATGACGTAGTTACGGGGCACCAGGTGATGTTGCCTGGTGCTCTGATACCATGTCAGAAGAATGGAGACACGAGAAAAGCAGTGGCAAAAGCAGGCAGAAGCATCAGAACACGCAAGTATATGTCAGTGGAGTGACGTAGGCGAGGACGGTCCGAGGAGTTAGTCACGGAAGCTGATAGAAGCTGAGAGGCGAGATAGCTGAGGTAGACGGTTGATGTGAGAAGGAGCGCTGGCGAGATGAGTGATGGTTGGCGAAGTATGAGAGCTAAGCGAAGGAGCGAGCGTGACGGAGTGAAGCGTTGAGAGGGGGTGGCAATGACAAAGAATGCGAGGAGCGAGCAGAGCAAAGACACGGCGGCGAAGCCGCGGAACCACATGGGAACTGGATGAGCAGAGCTATTGTGGTTAACTCAAGGGAATGAACGTCCTCGGTATAAAATGGACAGGACAGGACAAAGTAGCAACGGCTTCTTTCCGCTAGCCGGACGCGGATGACAGGTGTCAGTCTATTAAGGGATGACTTGGACTGTCGGGTCTAACGGTTAGGTCGACTGAGAGACCGTTGCCAAGGTGATTCAGGTGAGGACCTGAACCCTTATTGAGAGCTCAGTATTTTCTCGAGGAGTGACCTCTGTCAGAGTCCTTGTTTTTTCTGACGTGGCTATTGTGTGCAATGCCCTGACAGCGTTAGCATGTGCCACTGACCATGACCACAAATGTATCCAAGTGACTTTTACTTCTATTGATCACAACACGAGTCAGCCACGGTCAGAGTATCCAATCACAATGCATATGTACTAGGCATGATCTTGCAGGTGCAAACAAGGTAGAATACTGGTGGCTCGGTTTTGCCATTTTGTGCAATGCCTTGACAAAGTTGGCATGTGCCACTGACCATGACGACAAAGTTTACCAAGTGACTTTGACTTCTATGAATCATAACACGAGTCAGCCACGGTCAGAGTGCCCAATCAAAACGCACATCTAGTATGCATAACCTTGTAGGTAAAAACAAGGTAAAAAACTCGTGGCTTGGCACGGCTATTGTGCGTAATGCCTTGAGAAAGTTGGCATGTGCCACTGACCATGACCACAAAGTTTACCAAGTACATTAAACGGATATGAATCATAAGACAATTCAGCCACAGCCAGAGTGTCCAATCACAGTGCACATATACTAGGCATGATCTTGCATGTATAAACAAGATAGAATACTGGTGGCTCGGTGTGGCTATTGTGCGCATTTCCTTGACAATGTTGGCATGTGCCAGTGACCATGACCACAAGTGTATCCAAGTGACCTTTACTTCTATTGATCATAACACGAGTCACCCACCGTCACAGTGTTCAATCACGATACAGATGTACTAGGCATGGTGTTGCAGGTAAAAAAAAAGGTAGAATACTGGTGGCTCGATGTGGCTATTTTACGCTATGCCTTGACAAAGTAGGCATGTGCCACTGACCATGACCACAGATGTATTTAAGTGACTTTTACTTCTATTGATCATAACACGAGTCAGCCACGGTCAGAGTGTCCAATCACCATGCACATCTAATATGCATGACCTTGCAGGTATAAACAAGGTAAAAAACCGGTGACTTGGCACGCCTATTGTGCACAATGCCTTGACAAAGTTGGCATGTGCCACTGACCATGACCACAAAGCTTACCAAATACCTATATACGGCTATGAATCATAACACGAGTCAGCCACGGGCAGAGTGTCCTATCACAGTGCATATATACTGGACATGACCTTGCACGTATAAAACACGGTAGAATGCTGGTGGCTCATTGTGGCTATTGTGCGCAATGCCTTGACAAAGTTGGCATGTGCCATTGACCATGACCACAAATGTATCCAAGTGACTTTTACTTCTATTGAGCATAACACGAGTCAGCCACGGTCAGAGTGTCCAATTACAGTGCAGATGTACAGGGCATGATCCTGCAGGTGCAAACAAGGTAGAATACTGGTGGCTCGGTGTGGCTATTGTGCGTAATGCCTTGACAAAGTTGGCATGTGCCACTGACCATGACCACAAAGATTACCAAGTACATTAAACGGCTATGAATCATAACACAAGTCAGCCACAGTCAGAGTGTCCAATCATATTGCAGATATAATGGGCATGACCTTGCAGGTATAAACAAGGTAGAATCATGGTGGATGTGTATGGCTATTGTGTGCAATGCCTTGACAAAGTTGGCATGTGCCACTGACCATGACCACAAATGTATCCAAGTGACGTTTGCGTCTATTCATCATAACACGAGTCAGCCACGGTCAGAGTGTCCAATCACAGTGCAGATGTATTAAGCATGATATTGCAGGTACAAACAAGGTAAAACACCAGTGGCTTGGTGTGGCTATTTTGGCAATGCCTTGACAAAGTTGGCATGTGCCACTGACCATGACCACATAGTTTACCAAGTTACTTTAACTTATACGAATCAAAACACGAGTCAGCCACGGTCAGAGTGCCCAAGCACAATGCACATGTAACATGCATGACCTTGCAGGTATAAACAAGGTAAAAAACCGGTGGCTTGGCACGGCTATTGTGCGCAATGCATTGACAAAATTGGCATGTGCCACTGACCTTGACCACAAAGTTTACCAGCTGACTTTAACTTCTACGAATCGTAACACGAGTCAGCCACGGTCAGAGTGCCCAATCGCAAGGCACATCTAATATGCATTACCTTCCAGGTATAAACAAGCTACAAAACTGGTGGCTTGGCCCGGCTATTGTGCGCAATGCCTTGACAAAGTTGGCATGTGCCACTGACCATGACCACAAATGTATCCAAGTGACTTTTACTTCTATTGAGCATAACACGAGTCAGCCACGGTCAGAGTGTCCAATTACAGTGCAGATGTACAGGGCATGATCCTGCAGGTGCAAACAAGGTAGAATACTGGTGGCTCGGTGTGGCTATTGTGCGTTATGCCTTGACAAAGTTGGCATGTGCCACTGACCATGACAACAATCCAAATGACTTTGACTTCTATGAATCATTACACGAGTCAGCCACGGTCAGAGTGCCCAATCAAAACGCACATCTAATATGCATGACCTTACAGGTATAAACAAGGTAAAAAACCGGTGGCTTGGCACGGCTATTGTGCGCAATGCCTTGACAAAGTTGGCATGTGCCACTGACCATGACCACAAATGTATCCAAGTGACGTTTACGTCTATTCATCATAACACGAGTCAGCCACGGTCAGAGTGTCCAATCACAGTGCAGATGTATTAAGCATGATATTGCAGGTACAAACAAGGTAAAACACCAGTGGCTTGGTGTGGCTATTTTGGCAATGCCTTGACAAAGTTGGCATGTGCCACTGACCATGACCACATAGTTTACCAAGTTACTTTAACTTATACGAATCAAAACACGAGTCAGCCACGATCAGAGTGCCCAAGCACAATGCACAAGAAACATGCATGACCTTGCAGGTATAAACAAGGTAAAAAACCGGTGGCTTGGCACGGCTATTGTGCGCAATGCATTGACAAAATTGGCATGTGCCACTGACCTTGACCACAAAGTTTACCAGCTGACTTTAACTTCTACGAATCGTAACACGAGTCAGCCACGGTCAGAGTGCCCAATCGCAAGGCACATCTAATATGCATTACCTTGCAGGTATAAACAAGCTACAAAACTGGTGGCTTGGCCCGGCTATTGTGCGCAATGCCTTGACAAAGTTGGCATGTGCCACTGACCATGACCACAAAGTTTACCAAGTACCTTAAACGGATATGAATCATAGCACGAGTCAGCCACGGTCAGAGTGTCCAATCACAGTGCAGATAAACTGGGCATGACCTTACATGTATAAACAAGGTAAAATACAGGTGGCTCGGTGTGGCTATTGTGCGCAATGCCTTGACAGAGTTTGCATGTGCCACTGACCATGACCACAAATGTGACCAATTGACTGTTGCTTCTATTGATCATAACATGAGTCAGCCACAGTCACAGTGTCCAATCACAGTGCAGATGTACTAGGCATGCTCTTGCAGGTACAAACAAGGTAGAATACTGGTGGCTTGGTGTGGCTATTATGCGCAATGCCTGTACAAAGTTGGCATGTGCCACTGACCATGACGACAAAGTTTACCAAGTGACTTTGACTTCTAGGAATCATAACACGAGTCAGCCACGGTCAGAGTGCCCAATCAAAACGCACATCTAATATGCATGACCTTGCAGGTACAAAAAATGTAAAAAACCGGTGGCTTGGCACGGCTATTGTGCGCAATGCCTTGACAAAGTAGGCATGTGCCACTGACCATGACCAAAAAGTTTACCAAGTACATTTAACGGCTATGAATCATAACACAAGTCAGCCACAGTTAGAGTGTCCAGTCACAGTGCAGATATACTGCGCATGACCTTACAGACATAAGGTAGAATACTGGTGGCTCGGTGTGGCTATTGTGCGCAATTCCTTGACAAAGTTGGCATGTGCCACTTACTGTGACCACAAATATATCCAAGTGACTTTTCCTTCTATTGATCATAACACCAGTCAGCCACGGTCAGAGTGTCCCATCACAATACAGATCTGATAGGCATGATCTTGCAGGTACAAACAAGGTAGAATACTGGTGGCTCGGTGTGGCTATTTTGTGCTATGCCTTGACCCTGTTGGCATGTGCCACTGACCATGACCACAACGTTTACTAAGTACCTTAAATGGCTATGAATCACAGTACGAGTCAGCCACGGGCAGAGTGTCCAATCACAGTGCAGATATACTGGGCATGACCTTGCAGGTATAAAACAGGGTAGAATACTGGTGGCCCGGTGTGGCTATTGTACGCAATGCCTTGAAAAAGTTGGCATGTGCCACTGACCATGACCACAAATGTGTCCCAGTGACGTTCACATATATTGATCATAACATGAGTCAGCCACGGTCAGAGTGTCCAATCACATTGCAGATGTACTGGGCATGATCTTACAGGTTCAAACAAAGTAGAATACTGGTGGCTCGGAATGGCTATTGTGCGCAGTGCCTTGACAATGTTGGCATGTGCCACTGACCATGACCACAAAGTTTACCAAGTGATTTTAACGTATACGAATCGTAACACGAGTCAACCACGGGCAGAGTGCCCAATAACAGTCCACATTTTATATACATGACCTGGCAGGTATAAACAAGGTAAAAAACCGGTGGCTTGGCCCGGCTATTGTGCGCAATGACTTGACAAAGTTGGCATGTGCCACTGACCATGACCACAAAGTTTACCAAGTGACTTTATTTTCTACAAATCGTAACAAGGTAAAATACCGGTGCCAAGGCTTTAGCGTCTACGAATCGTAACACGATTCAGCCACATTCAGAGTGCCCAATCACAGTGCACAGCTAATATGCATGACCTTGCAGGTATAAACAAGGTAAAATACCGGTGGCTTGGCACGGCTATTGTGCGCAATGCATTGACAAAATTGGCATGTGCCACTGACCTTGACCACAAAGTTTACCAGCTGACTTTAACTTCTACGAATCGTAACACGAGTCAGCCACGGTCAGAGTGCCCAATCGCAAGGCACATCTAATATGCATTACCTTGCAGGTATAAACAAGCTACAAAACTGGTGGCTTGGCCCGGCTATTGTGCGCAATGCCTTGACAAAGTTGGCATGTGCCACTGACCATGACCACACTGTTTACCAAGTGCCTTAAACGGCTATGAATCATAACACGCGTCACCCACGGTCAAAGTGTCCATTTACAGTGCAGATGCATTAGGCATGATCTTGCAGGTGCAAACAAGGTAGAATACGGGTGGCTCGGTGTGGCTATTGTGCGCAATGCCTTGACAAAGTTGGCATGTGCCACTGACCATGACCACAAATGTATCCAATTGTCTTTTACATCTAATAATCATTATACGAGTCAACCACGGTCAAAGTGTCCAATCATAATGCAGATGTACTAGGAATGATCTTGCAGGTTCAAACAAAATAGAATACTGGTGGCTCGGAATGGCTATTGTGCACAATGCATTGACAATGTTGGCATGTGCCACTGACCATGACCAGAATGTTTACCAAGTGACTTTAACTTGTATGAATTGTAACACGAGTCAACCACAATCAGAGTGCCAGATCACAGTGCACATCTAATATGCATGACCTTGCAGGTATAAAAAAGGAAAAAAAGTGGTGGCTTGGCACGCCTATTGTGCGCAATGCCTTGACCAAGCTGGCATGTGCCACTGACCATGACCACGAAGTATACCAAGTGACTTTATTTTCTACAAATCGTAACATGTGTCTGCTACTGTCAGAGTGCCCAGTCACAGTTCAGATGTACTAGGCATGACCTTACAGGAATGAACAAGGTAAAAAACCGGTGGCTTGGCACGACTATTGTGCGCAATGCCTTGACAAAGTTGGCATGTGCCACTGACCATGACCACAAAGTCTACCAAATACCTTAAACGGCTATGACTCATAGCACGAGCCAGCCTTGGTCAGAGTCTCCAATCACAGTGCAGATGTACTAGGCATGATCTTACAGGTACAAACAAGGTAGACTACTGGTGGCTTGGTGTGGCTATTGTGCGCAATGCCTTGACAAAGTTGGCATGTGCCACTGACCATGACCACAAATGTATCCAAGTGACTTTTACTTCTATTGATCATAACACGAGTCAGCCACGGTCAGAGTGACCAATCACAGTGCAGATGTACTAGGCATGATCTTGCAGGTACAAACAAGGTAGAATACTGGTGTCTCGGTGTGGCTATTTTGTGCAATGACTTGACAAAGTTGGCATGTGCCACTGACCATGACCACAAAGTTTACCAAGTGCCTTAACTTCTATGAATGGTAACACAAGTCAGCCACATTCAGAGTGCCCAGGCATAGTGCACATCTAATATGCATGACCTTGCACGTATAAAGAAGGTAGAAAACTGGTGGCTTGGCACGGCTATTGTGGGCAATGTCTTGACAAAGTTGGCATGTGCCACTTACCATGACCACACTGTTTACCAAGTACCTTAAACGGCTACGTATCATAACACGCGTCACCCACGGTCAGACTATCCAATCACTGTGCAGATGTACTAGGCATGATCTTAAAGGTACAAACAAGGTAGAATACTGGTGGCTCGGTGTGGCTATTATGCGGAATGCCTTGACAAAGTTGGCATGTGCCACTGACCATGACCACAAAGTCTACCAAATACCTTAAACGGCTATGACTCATAGCACGAGCCAGCCACGGTCAGAGTCTCCAATCACAGTGCAGATGTACTACGCATGATCTTACAGGTACAAACAAGGTAGACTACTGGTGGCTTGGTGTGGCTATTGTGCGCAATGCCTTGACAAAGTTGGCATGTGCCACTGACCATGACCACAAATGTATCCAAGTGACTTTTACTTCTATTGATCATAACACGAGTCAGCCACGGTCAGAGTGACCAATCACAGTGCAGATGTACTAGGCATGATCTTGCAGGTACAAACAAGGTAGAATACTGGTGTCTCGGTGTGGCTATTTTGTGCAATGACTTGACAAAGTTGGCATGTGCCACTGACCATGACCACATAGTTTACCAAGTGACTTTAACTTCTATGAATGGTAACACAAGTCAGCCACATTCAGAGTGCCCACGCATAGTGCACATCTAATATGCATGACCTTGCAGGTATAAAGAAGGTAGAAAACTGGTGGCTTGGCACGGCTATTGTGGGCAATGTCTTGACAAAGTTGGCATGTGCCACTTACCATGACCACACTGTCTACCAAGTACCTTAAACGGCTACGTATCATAACACGCGTCACCCACGGTCAGAGTATCCAATCACTGTGCAGATGTACTAGGCATGATCTTAAAGGTACAAACAAGGTAGAATACTGGTGGCTCGGTGTGGCTATTATGCGGAATGCCTTGACAAAGTTGGCATGTGCCACTGACCATGACCACAAAGTATACCAAATGACTTCATTTTCTACAAATCGTAACACGTGTCAGCTACAGTCACAGTGCCCAATCACAGTTCCGGTGTACTAGGCATGACCTTACAGGAATAAACAAGGTAAAAAACCGGTGGCTTGGTACGACTATTGTGCGCAATGCCTGGACAAAGTTGGCATGTGCCACTGACCATGACCATTAAGTCTACCAAGTACCTTAAACGGCTATGACTCCTAACACGAGTCAGCCACGGTCAGAGTGTCCAATCACAGTGCACATGTACTAGGCATGATCTTACAGGTACAAACAAGGTAGAATACTGGTGGCTCGGTGTGGCTATTGTGCGCAATGCCTTGACAAACTTGGCATGTGCCACTGACCATGACCACGAATGCATCCAAGTGACTTTTACTTCTATTGATCATAACACGAGTCAGCCACGGTCAGAGTGACCAATCACAGAGCAGATGTACTAGGCATGATCTTGCAGGTACAAACAAGGTAGAATGCTGTTGTCTCCGTGTCTCTGTTTTGTGCAGTTACTTGACAACGTTGGCATGTGCCACTGACCATGACCTAAACGTTTACCAAGTGACCTTAACCTCTACGAATCGTAACACAAGTCAACCATGGTCAAAGTATCCAATCACAGTGCACACCCAATATGCATGACCTTACAGGTATACACAATGTAAAAAACCGGTGGCTTTGCACAGCTATTGTGCGCAATGTCTTGACAAAGTTGGCATGTGCCATTGACCATGACCACAAAGTTTACCAAGTGACTTTAACTTCTACGAATTGTAACACGAGTCAGCCACATTCAGAGTGCCCAATCATAGTGCACATCTAATATGCATGACCTTGCAGGTATAAAGAATGTCAAAAACTGGTGGCTTGGCACGGCTATTGTGCGCAATGTCTCGACAAAGCTGGCATGTTCCACTGACTATGACCACGCTGTTTACCAAGTACCTTAAACGGCAACGAATCATAACATGCGTCAACCACGGTCAGAGTGTCCAATCTCTGTGCAGATGTACTAGACATGATCTTGAAGGTGCAAACAAGGTAGAATAATGGTGGCTTGGTGTGGCTATTATGCAGAATGCCTTGACAAAGTTGGCATGTGCCACTGACCATGATCACAATGGTTACCAAGTGACTTTAACTTCTACGAATCGTAACACGAGTCTGCCACAATCAGAGTGCCCAAACATAGTACACATCTAATATGCATGACCTTGCAGGTATAAAAAATGCAAAAAACCGGTGGCTTGGCACGGCTACTGTGCGCAATGCCTTGGAAAAGTTGGCATGTGCCACTGTCCATTACCACACTGTTTACCACGTACCTTAAACGGTACGAATCATAACACGCGTCACCCATGGTCTGAGTGTCCGATCACAGTGCAGATGTAATGGGCATGATCTCGAAGGTGCAAACAGGGTAGAATACGGGTGGCTCGGTGTGGCTATTGTGCGCAATACCATGACAAACTTGGCATGTCCCAATGACCATGACGACAAGTGTATCCAAGAGACTTTTACTTCTATTGATCATAACACGATTCAGCCACGGTCAGAGTGTCCAATCACAGTGCAGATGTATTAGGCATGATGTTGCAGGGACAAACAAGGTAGAATACTGGTGTCTCGGTTTGGCTAATGTGCGCAATTACTTGACAAAGTTGGCATGTGCCACTGACAATGACCACAAAGTTTACCAAGTGACTTTTACTTCTACGAATCGTAACTCGAGTCAGCCACGGTCAGAGTGCCCAATCACAGTGCACATCTAATATGCATGACCTTACAGGTATACACAAGGTAAAAACCGGTAGCTTGGCACGGCTATTTTGCGCAATGCCTTGACAAAGTTGGCATGTGCCACTGGCCATGACCACAACATTTACCAAGTGACTTTAACTTCTACGAATCGTAACACGAGTCAGCCACATTCAGAGTGCCCAATCACAGTGCACATCTAATTTGCATGACCTTGCAGGTATAAACAAGGTAATATACTGGTGGCTTGGCACGGCTATTGTGCGCAATGCCTTGACAAAGTTGGCATGTGCCACTGACCATGACCACACTGTTTACCAAGTGCCTTAAACGGCTATGAATCATAACACGTGTCACCCACAGTGAGAGTGTCCAATCACAGTGCAGATGTACTAGGCATGATCTTGCAGGTGCAAAAAAGGTAGAATACGGGTGGCTCGGTGTGACTATTGTGCGCAATGCCTTGACAAAGTTGGCATGTGCCACTGACCATGACCACAAATGTATCCAAGTGACTTTTACATGTATTGATCATGACACGAGTCAGCCACGGTCAGAGTGTCCAATCACAGTGCAGATGCACTAGGCAGGATCTTACAGGTTCAAACAAGGTAGAATACTAGTGGCTCAGAATGGCGATTGTGCGCTATGCCTTGACAGTGTTGGCATGTGCCACTGACCATGACCACAAAGTTTACCAAGTGACTTTAACTTCTACGAATTGTAACACGAGTCAACCACGGTCAGAGTGCCCAATCACAGTGCACATCTAATATGCATGACGTTGCAGGTATAAACAAGGTCAAAACGTGGTAGCTTGGCATGCCTATTGTGCGCAATGCATTGACAAAGTTGACACGTGCCACTGACCATGACCACAAAGTCTACCAAGTGACTTTATCTTCCACAAAACGTAACACGAGTCAGCTACAGTCAGAGTGCCCAATCACGGTTCACATGTACTAGGCATGACCTTGTATTAATGGACATAAAAAGGAACCGGTGGCTTGGCACGACGATTGTGCGCAATGCCTTGACAAAGTTGGCATGTGCCACTGACCATGACCACAAAGTTTACCAACTGCCTTACACAGCTATGACTCATAGCACAAGTCAGCCACGGTCAGAGTGTCCAATCACAGTGCAGATGTACTAGGCATGATCTTGCAGGTACAAACAAGGTAGAATACTGGTGGCTCCGTGTGGCTATTGTGCGCAATGCCTTGACAAAGTTGGCATGTGCCACTGACCATGACTACAAATATATTCAAGTGACTTTTACTTCTATTGATCATAACACGAGTCAGCCATGGTCAGAGTGTCCAATCACAGTGCATATGTACTAGGCATGATCTTGCAGGTACAAACAAGGTAGAATACTGGTGTCTCGGTGTGGCTGTTTTGTGCAATGACTTGACAAAGTTGGCATGTGCCACTGACCATGACCACAATGTTTACCAAGTGACCTTAATGTCTACGAATCGTAACACAAGTCAACCATGGTCAAAGTGCCCAATCACAGTGCACATATAATATGCATGACCTTGCAGGTATAAAGAAGGTACAAAACCATTGGCTTGGCACGGCTATTAGGCGCAATGCATTGACAAAGTTGGCATGTACCACTGACCATGACCACACTGTTTACCAAGTACCTTAAACGGCCATAATTCATAACACGCGTCACCCACGGTCAGAGTTTCCAATCACAGTGCAGATGTACTAGGCATGGTCTTGAAGGTACAAAAAAGGTGGAACACTGGTGGCTCGGTGTGGCTATTGTGCGCAATGCCTTGACAAAGTTGGCATGTGCCACTGACCATGACCACAAAGTTTACCAAGTGACATTAACGCTTAC
>SZWC01003747.1:165761-177814 GCA_023375785.1 Penium margaritaceum
TGCGCCTCTGCTTCTCCTTCTTCTCCTCCTGCAGCAACTCGGGTGCAACAGTTCCATCTGGTGCAACAGGGAAGTTGAGGAGGGCCGGGTCGTTGATCCAGGTCTTTAGCGTGAGCAGATCCTCCACCATGACGTTGCTCAGGCTATGCCGCACCTCGGTGACCACCCTTCCTCCAAGAGAGAGCATCCTTTCAGAGGGGGTGCTCGTTGCAGGCACCGCGAATAGGTCCAGGACCACCCTAGCAAGGGTAGGGTACTTGCCCTCGTTGTCCCTGTAGAAGTGTAGTACATTGCATCTCCGACCTCCACGCGCGTGCTTCTTGTAGTCCTCTATCTCCTGCTCCAGAGTGTTTGGCGCGACTGGCACTGGTTTTGCTTCGGGTTCCTCGTAAAGCTCGTCCATGGTGTCCTCCTCCGCCAGCTCCAGCATCGTCTTCTTTTGCCGCTTCTCTGCAGACTTCTCCTTGCGCCTGCTTCTGGTTCCTGCTGCAGTAGTCGTGGACCCCTGAAGTAAAGCACCAAATGAGAAACAAAACACCATAACATGTATGAGGAATAATGCAACAAAGTACCACATTATAACACAAAACAGAGCACATTCTTTCCACTCCCTCCATCCCTCCAACCAGCCATCCCTCCATCCTTCCATCCCACCATCCCTCCATCCCTTCATCCCTTATGGTACTCCAACCAATTTACCTTGCTCTGCCGGGATGGAGTTCCTGCCGATTGGCCACCTGGCTGGCTGGAGCTGCCCTGAGAGTCGTGCACGTCCTCGGCGGCTGGACGCTTGCCCTTGTCCTTCCCTGCCACCCAGTCCTCCTCCTGCTTGATGTTCATCTTGATGTAGTAAGGCCGCAGCTCTTCCACTACCTTCACCTCTAGCTCGGCCGCGCTCTTGATGNATGTATGAGGAATAATGCAACAAAGTACCACATTATAACACAAAACAGAGCACATTCTTTCCACTCCCTCCATCCCTCCAACCAGCCATCCCTCCATCCTTCCATCCCACCATCCCTCCATCCCTTCATCCCTTATGGTACTCCAACCAATTTACCTTGCTCTGCCGGGATGGAGTTCCTGCCGATTGGCCACCTGGCTGGCTGGAGCTGCCCTGAGAGTCGTGCACGTCCTCGGCGGCTGGACGCTTGCCCTTGTCCTTCCCTGCCACCCAGTCCTCCTCCTGCTTGATGTTCATCTTGATGTAGTAAGGCCGCAGCTCTTCCACTGCCTTCACCTCTAGCTCAGCCGCGCTCTTGATGCCCATGAGCTTGTGCACGCGCTCTAGGTACCGCGCCTGAACCGAGGATCCGCAAAGGTGGGGACAACATGGCGCACGTTGCACTTCTTCACGTACTTCTCCAGCTGCCACAAATACGACCACACCCACAGGCACAGCAACAAACAGAGCACTGAACAAAGCAGCCGGAACACTAAACAAAGCACTAAACAGAGCATCCACAACACCAAACAGAGCTGTTAACACTGCACTAAGATCCCCAATCTGAGGGACAAACAGAGAAACAAACAGAGGAAAAAATAGAGCAGTAGTAGTACTAAAGAAAGCACAAATCATGGAACAGAAAACAGAATCAAGCATGTCAGTCTGTGCACCTTGTCCTGGACGGCGGTGAATCCATCCTTCAGCTCCAACAGGAGCTGGTCTGTGGTGTCCAGAAGTGCCTTCCTCTTCTGCTTCTTCTCGGCCTCAGCAACCTTCACATGCCACATGTGCACCTTGCCAAGCAGCAGATTGAAAAATGGAAGCACTAGTGAGATTGTTGGGTACTTCTGCCCGGAGATGTCATCAGTGAAACTTTTGAACGGCTTCAGCATGGCCACCACCAGTGCTAGCAGCTCCCACCCGGAGTCACTGGGTAGCAGGTGCGGTGCCTTGGACTTGAGCCAGATGTCAAGCACTGGCTTGAGGTGGACCACCCTCTGGCACATGTCCAGGGTGGAGTTCCACCTCGTTGGCGTGTCAGCATGAAGAGACAGGTACTGCATACCACACTCTGCTGCTGCAGTCATCAGACTTTCCTCTCTCTTTGCAGATTTGGTGACAATGTTGGCGATATCACGGGCACCACTTAGATGCACTTTCAGATTCTCAGACTTCAACAAATATTGCACGGCGATGTTCATGGAGTGACCCATGCAGCGGATATGCCCGTCCTTCTTGAAAGACGGATGCTGTGGCAGCAGGTGGTTGTCCACCATGCTGTCATTGACAGAGTCGTTGTCAACAGTCAGAGCGTACATCTTCTCCCACAGCCCCCAGTCCCTCACACATCCCGAGAACAGGTTGTACACGTTCTCTGCCGTGGCAGAGTCCGTGACATGCGGAAAGGCCAGTGCTACACTCTGCATGGTCCAGTCATGAATCCAGTGACAGGTGATGCCTAAGTACTTGACATTTGCATCAGACTGCCACACGTCCGTCGTGAATGATACTCCCGTGCCAACAGCTTTGAACATGCTCATCAGCCGCTTGCGGTATGCACCAGCGTTCATGCGAATCAGCTTGGCAAGGGTTACGCGGCCAGGAAGAGTGGCAAAGGGGTTGCAGTGCAGAAATGCGCGCTTCAGCCACACGCTCTCCATGCTCATGAAACTGACGTTTTTGTCAACAACATGCTTCCACAGACAACACAGAAAGTACTTCCTATTGAACGCCACTCCAACACCAGCAACAGACCTAGCCAGCTGCGAATTGGTGCCGTCGATGATGGCGGCAGTTGCGGCAGCGTTCGTGGTGGCCTGGAGCAGCTTCTCAGCTGCCTCTTGAGCCTTCAGTTCTTTCCACTTGGCGTTGTGGCTCAGCCTCAGATGTTTCCACATGCCCGATGTTGTACCATCGTTGAGGGAGAACGTACCCTTCTTCCCCTTTTTCTTTGGGCAGATGTTGCAACGAGCGCGTAACTCACCCTCGAAGAAGCACAGGGTGAACTGTGTCCACGCCACACTTGGCCGTTTGCGTCGCGTCTCCAACAACTGCTTCACGGCAGGATCGTCCGCGTTGCCCTCCACTGCAGGTGCCGAGGAGAGGCCCTCGGGGGCAGGAAGTGCAGGTGTAGACAAGGCCGCTGGAGATGATGCAGCTCTTGTCCCGCCAGCAGCGCCGACAGCAGGAGTTTCGGCCATGGTGTCGTCGAAGGACTTAGCGGTTGAGCACGTCGAGTGCTCAACTGCACGCTCGAAAGCGAGCGTGCAAGAGTGACCCGGTTCGGTGTTGGGGGTAGAGTTTCAGCGATGGTGGTGACTGCCCGCTAGCCTTGGGCAAGCCCCGTCAGCCTCGTAAAGGCTGCCCGCAATGCGACGGATGAATCGATGGCATGCATCAACTGCCACCTCGATATGCCACGTTTTGTGCATATGGCCATGAAGATGCCAGTTCCAATGTGGCCGACAAAGGGCGTATGGGGCCTCCACAGTTTCTGTTCTCGGTAGGTATTGACCCGGTCTCTCTCGCATTTTCTCCCCCTCCCCCCCCCCCCCCCCCCCCCCCCCCCCCCCCNGACTCGCGAGTCCTGGGAAAGACTCGGACTCGCGATTCTGTCCCGCGGTGCCCCGAAGAATGGTTTCACCCTTATGCGCAATGCCTTGACAAAGTTGGCATGTGCCACTGACCATGACCACAAAGTTTACCAAGTCCATTAAACGGCTATGAAAAATAACACGAGTCAGCCACGGTCAGAGTGTCCAATCACAGTGCAGATATACTGGGCATAACATTACAGGTATAAACAAGGTAGAATACTGGTGGTTCGGTGTGGCTATTGTGCGCAATGCCTTGACAAACTGGCATGTGCCACTGACCATGACCACAAAGTTTACCATGTGACTCTAACTTCTACAAATCGCAACACAAGTCAGCCACTGTCAGAGTGCCCAATCACAGTGCACATCTAATATACATGACCTTACAGGTATACACAAGGAAAAAAACCGGTGGCTTGGCACGGCTATTGTGCTCAATGCCTTGACAAAGTTGGCATGTGCCACTGACCATGACCACAAAGTTTACCAAGTGACTTTAAATTCTACGAATCGTAACACGAGCCTGCCATATTCAGAGTGCCCAATCACAGTGAAGATATAATGTGCATGACCTTCCAGGTATAATGAAGGTAAAACACTGGTGGCTTGGCACGGCTATTGTGCGGAATACCTTGACAAAGTTTGCATGCGCCACTGACCATGACCACACTGTTTACCAAGTACCTTAAACGGCTATGAATCATAACACGCGTCACCCACGGTCAGAGTGTCCAATCACAGAGCAGATGTACTAGGCTTGATCTTGAAGGTACAAACAAGGTAGAATACTGGTGGCTCGGTGTGGCTATCGTGCGCAATGCCTTGACAAAGTTAGCATGTGCCACTGACCATGATCACAAAGTTTACCAAGTGACTTCAACTTCTACGAATCGTCACACGAGTCAGCCACAGTCAGAGTGCCCAATCAAAGTACACGACTAATATGCATGACCTTGCTGGTATAAACAAGGTAAAAAACAGGTGGCTTGGCACGGCTATTGTGCGCAATGCCCTGACAAAGTTGGCATGTGCCACTGACCATGACCACAAAGTTTACCAAGTAGATTAAACGGCTATGAATTATAACACGAGTCAGCCACGGTCAGAGTGTCCAATCACAGTGCAGATATACTGGGCATGACCTCACACGTATAAACCAGGTAGAATACTGGTGGCTCGGTGTGGCTATTGTGCGCAATGCCTTGATAAAGTGGCATGTGCCACTGACCATGACCACAAAGTTTACCAAGTGACGTTTATGTCTATTGATCATAACACGAGTCAGCCACGGTCAGAGTGTCCAATCACAGTGCAGACGAATTAGGCATGATCTTGCAGGTGCAAACAAGGTAAAACATCTGTGTCTTGGTGTGGCTACTGTGCGCAATGCCTTGACAAAGTTGGCATGTGCCACTGACCATGACCACAAAGCTTACCAAGTGACTTTAACTTCTACGAATCGTAACACGAGTCAGCCACGGTCAGAGTGTCCAATCACAGTGCAGATGTAATAGGCATGATCTTGAAGGTGCAAACAAGGTAGAATACTGGTGGCTCAGTGTGGCTATTGTGCGCAATGCCTTGACAAAGTTAGCATGTGCCACTGACCATGATCACAAAATGTACCAAGTGACTTTAACATCTATGAATCGTAAGACGAGTCAGCCACGGTCAGAGTACCCAATCATAGTACACATCTAATATGCATGACCTTGCTGGTATAAACAAGGTAAAAAACCGGTGGCTTGACACGGCTATTGTGCGCAATGCCTTGACAAAGTTGGCATGTGCCACTGACCATGACCACAAAGTTTACCAAGTACATTAAACGGCTACGAATTATAACACGAGTCAGCCACGGTCAGAGTGCCCAATCACAGTGCACATCTAATATGCATGACCTTGCAGGTATACAGAAGGTAAAAAACCGGTGGCTTGGGACGGCTATTGTGCGCAATACCTTGACAAAGTTGGCATGTGCCACTGACCATGACCACAAAGTTTACCAAGTGACTTTAACTTCTACGAATTGTAACACGAGTCAGCCACATTCAGAGTTCCCAATCACAGAGCACATCTAACATGCATTATCTTGCAGGTATAAAGAACGTAAAAAAACGGTGGCTTGGCACCGCTATTGTGCGCAATGCCTTTACAAAGTTGGCATGTGCCACTGACCATGACCACACTGTTTACCAAGTACCTTAAACGGCTATGAATCATAACACGCGTCACCCACGGTCAGAGTGTCCAATCACAGTGCAGATGTACTAGGCATGATCTTGAAGGTGCAAACAAGGTAGAAAACCAGTGGCTTGGTGTGGCTATTATACGCAATGCTATGACAAAATTGGCATGTGCCACTAACCATGATCACAAAGTTTACCAAGTGACTTTAACTTCTACGAATCGCAACACGAGTCAGCCACGGTCAGAGTGCCCAATCATAGTACAAATCTAATATGCATGACCTTGCAAGTATAAACAAGGTATAAAACCGGTGGCTTGGCACGGCTATTGTGCGCAATGCCTTGAAAAAATTGGCCTGTGCCACTGACCATGACCACAAAGTTTACCAAGTACCTTAAACGGCTAGGAATCATAACACGTGTCAGCCACGGTCAGAGTGTCTAATCTCAGCACAGATATACTGGGCATGACCTTACATGTATAATCAAGGTAAAATACTGGTGGCTCGGTGTGGCTATTGTGTGCAATGCCTTGACAAAGTTGGCATGTGGCACTGACCATGACCACAAGTGTATCCAAGTGACGTTTACTTTTATTGATCATAACATGAGTCAGCCACGGTCAGGGTGTCCAATCACAGTGCAGATATACTATGCATGATCTTGCAGGTGCAAACAATATAGTATAGTGGTGTCTCGGTGTGGCTATTGTGCGCAATGCCTCGACAAAGTTGGCATGTGCCACTGACCATGACTACAAATTATACCAAGTGACTTTAACTTCTACAAATCGTAACACAAGTCAGCCACGGTCAGAGTGCCGAATCACAGTGCACATATAACATGCATGACCTCGCTGGTATAAACAAGTTTAAAAACCGGTGGCTTGGCACGGCTATTGTGCGCAATGCCTTGACAAAGTTGGCATGTGCCACTGACCATGACCACAAAGTTTACCAAGTGACTTTAACATCTACGAATCGTAACACAAGTCAGCCACAGTCAGAGTGCCCAATTACAGTTTAGATGTGCTAGGCATGATCTTGCAGGTATAAACAAAGTACAAAACTGGTGGCTTGGCACGACTATTGTGCGCAATGCCTTCACAAAGTTGGTATGTGCCACTGACCATGTCCACAAAGTTTACAAAAACTTTAAACGGTTATGACTCATAACACGAGTCAGCCACAGTCAGAGTGTCCAACGACAGTGCAGATGTACTAGGCATGACCTTGCAGATATAAACAAGGTAGAATACTGGTGGCTCAGTGTGGCTATTGTGCACAATGCCCTGACAAAAGTGGCATGTGCCACTGACCATGATTACAAATGTATCAAAGTGACTTTTACTTCTATTGGTCATAACACGAGTCAGCCACGGTCAAAGTGTCCAATCACAGTGCAGATGTACTAGGAATGATCTTGCAGGTACAAACAAGGTAAAATACTGGTGTCTTTGTGTGGCTATTGTGCGCAATGACTTGACAATGTTGGCATGTTCCACTGACCATGACCACAACGTCTACGAGTCGTAACACAAGTCAGCCACAGTCAAAGTGCCCAATCACAGTGCACATCTAATATGCATGACCTTGCAGGTATAAACAAGGTAAAGTACCGGTGGCTTGACACGGCTATGGTACGCAATGCCTTGACAAAGTTGGCATGTGCCACTGACCATGACCAGGCTCTTTACCAAGTACCTTAAACGGCTATGAATCATAACACGCGTCACCTACGATCAGAGTGTCCAATCACAGTGCACATATACTAGGCATGATCTTGCAGGTGCAAACAAGGTAGAATAACGATGGCTCGGTGTGGCTGTTGTGCGCAATGTCTTGACAGAGTTGGCATGTGCCACTGACCATCATCACAAAGTTTACCAAGTGACTAGCTTCTACAAATCGTAACACGAGTCAGACACTGTCAGAGTGCCCAATCATAGTGCACATCTAATATGCATGACCTTGCTGGTATAAGAAGGTAAAAAACCGGTGGCTTGGCACGGCTTTTGTACGCAATGCCTTGACAAAGTCGGCACGGGCCACTGACCATGACCACAAAGTTTACCAAGTACGTTAAACGGCTATGAATTCTAACACGAGTCAGCCACAATCAGAGTGTCAAATCACAGTGCAGATATACTGGGCATGACCTTACAGGTTTAAACAAGGTAGAATACTGGTGGCTCGGTGTGGCTATTGTGCGCAATGCCTTGACAAAGTTGGCATGTGCCACTGACCATGACCGCAAATGTATCCAAGTGACGCTTACGTCTATTGATCATAACACGGGTCAGCCATGGTCAGAGTGTCCAATAACACTGCAGATGTTTTAGGCATGATTGTGCAGGTACGAACAAGGAAAAAAACCGGTGGCTTGGCACGGCTATTGTGCGCAATGCCTTGAGAAAGTTGGCATGTGCCACTGATCATGACTACAAAGTTTACCAAGTGACTTTAACTTCTACGAATCGTAACACGAGTCAGCCACATTCAGAGTGCCCAATCACAGTGCACATCTAATATGCAGGATCTTGCAGGTATAAACAAGGTCAAAAACCGTTGGCTTGGCACAGCTATTGTGCGCAATGCATTGACCAAGTTCGCATGTGCCACTGACCATGACCACAAAGTTTACCAAGTACCTTAAACGGCTATGAATCATAACACGAGTCAGCCACGGTCAGAGTGTCCAATCACAGTGCAGGTGTACTTTTACTTCTATTGATCATAACACGAGTCAGCCACGGTCAGAGTGCCCAATCTCTGTGCACATCTAACATGCATGACATTGCAGGTATGAACACGGTAAGAAACCGGTGGCTTGGTACGGCCATTGTGCGCAATGCCTAGACAAAGTTGGCATGTGCCACTGACAATGACCACAAAGTTTACCAAGTACAATAAACGACTAGGAATCATAACACGAGTCAGCCACAATCAGAGTGTCCAATCACAGTGCAGATACACTAGGCATGACCTTGCAGGTAAAAAAAAGGTAGAATAGTGGTGGCTCCGTGTGGCTATTGTGCGCAATGCCTTGACAGAGTTGGCATGTGCCACTGACCATGACCACAACTGTATCCAAGTGACTTTTACTTCTATTGATCATAACACGAGTCAGCCACGGTCAGTGTGTCCAAAAACAGAGCACATATACTAGGCATGATCTTGCAAGTACAAAAAAGGTAGAGTAAAAGTGGCTCAGTGTGGCTATTATGTGCAATGCCTTGACAATGTTGGCATGTACCACTGACCATGCCCACCAAAGTTGGCATGTGCCACTGACCATGACCACAGAGTTTACCAAGTGACTTTAACTTCTACAAATCGTAACACACGTCAGCCACATTCAGAGTACCCAAGCACAATGCATATCTAGTATGCATGACCTTGCTGTTATAAGCAAGGTAAAAAACCGGTAGCTTGGCACGGCTATTATGCACAATGCCTTGACAAAGTTGACATGTGCCACTGACCATGACCACAAAGTTTACCAAGTACATTAAACAACTATGAATCATAACACGAGTCAGCCATGGTTCGAGTGTCCAATCACAGTGCAGATGTACTAAGCATGATCTTGCAGGTGCAAAAAGGGTATAATACTGGTGGTTCGGTGTCGGTATTGTGCGCAATGCCTTAACAAAGTTGGCATGTGCCACTGACCATGACCACAAAGTTTACCAAGTACCTTAAACGGCTATGAATCATAAGAAGAGTCAGCCACGGTCAGAGTGTCCAATGACAGTGCAGATGTACTATGCATGATCTTGCATGTACAAACAAGGTAGAATACTGGTGGCTCGGTGTGGCTATTGTGCGTAATGCCCTGACAAAGTTTGCATGTTCCACTGACCACGACCACAAATGTATCCAAGTGACTTTTACTTCTATTGATCATAACATGAGTCAGCCACCTTCAGAGTGTCCAATCACAGTGCAGATGTACTAGGCATGATCTTCCAGGTACAAAAAAGGTAGAATACTGGTGTCTCGGTGTGGCTATTGTGCGCAATGACCTGACAAAGTTGGCATGTGCCACTGGTCATGACCATAAAGTTTACCAATTGACATTAACTTCTACGAATCGTAACACGAGTCAGCCACGATCAGAGTGCCCAATCACAGTACAAATCTAATATGAATGACCTTGCAGGCATAAAGAAGGTAAAAACACTGGTGGCTTGGCAGGACTATTGTGCGCAATGCCTTGACAAAGTTGGCATGTGTCACTGACCATGACCACACTGTTTACCAAGTACCTTAAATGGCTACGAATAATAACACGCGTCACCCACGGTCACAGTGTCCAACCATAGTGCAGATGTACCAGGCATGATCTTAAAGGTGCAAACAATGTATAATACAGGTTGCTTGGTGTGGCTATTGTGCGCAATGCCTTAACAAATTGGCATGTGCCACTGACCATGACCACGAAGTTTACCAAGTGACTTTAACTTAACGAATCGTAACACAAGTCAGCCACGGTCAGAGTTCCCAATTACAGTGCACATCTAATATGCATGACCTTGTAGGTATACACAAGGTAAAAAACCAGTGGCTTGGCACGGCTATTGTGCGCAATGCCTTGACAAAGTTGGCATGTGCCACTGACCATGACCACAACGTTTACCAAGTGACTTTAACTTCTACGAATTGTAACACCAGTCAGCCACATTCGGAGTGCCCAATCACAAGGCACATGTAATGTGCATGACCTTGCACGTATATAGAAGGTAAAAAACCGGTGGCTTGGCACGGCTATTGTGCGCAATGCCTTGACAAAGTTGGCATGTGCAACTGACCATGACCACAAAGTTTACCAAGTACATTAAACGGCTACGAATTATAACACGAGTCAGCCACGGTCAGAGTGTCCAATCACAGTGCAGAGATACTGGACATGACCTTACAGGTATAAACAAGGTAGAATACTGGTGGCTCCATGTGGCTATTGTGGGCAATGCCTTGACAAAGTTGGCATGTGCCACTGACCATGACCACATCTGTATCCAAGTGACGTTTACGTCTATTGATCATAACACGAGTCAGCCACGGTCAGAGTGTCCAATCACAGTGCAGATGTACTAGGCAGATGCAAACAAGGTAAAACACACGTGGCTTGGTGTGGCTACTGTGCGCAATGCCTTGACAAAGTTGGCATGTGCCACTTACCACGACCACACCGTATACCAAGTGACTTTAACTTCTACGAATCGTAACACAAGTCAGCCATGGTCAGAGTGCCCAATCACAGTGCACATCTAACATGCATGACCGTGCAGCTATAAACAAGGTAAAAAACCGGTGGCTTGGCACGGGTATTGTGCGCAATGCCTTGACAAAGTTGGCATGTGCCAATTTTCATGACCGCAATGCTTACCAAGTGACTTTAACTTCTACGAATCGAAACACGGGTCAGCCACATTCAAAGTGCCTAATCACATTGAACATCTTATATGCATTACCTTTCAGGTATAAACAAGGTAAAAGACCAGTGGCTCGGTAGGACTATTGTGCGCAATGCCTTGACAAAGTTGGCATGTGCCACTGACCATGATCACAAAGCTTACCAAGTACCTTAAACGGCTATGAATCACAACACGAGTCAGCCACGGTCAGAGTGTCTAATCTCAGTACAGATATACTGGGTATGACCTTACAGGTATAAACAAGGTAGAATACCGGTGGCTCGGTATGGCTATTGTGTGCAATGCCCTGACAAAGTTGGCATGTACCACTGACCGTTACCACAAGTGTATCCAAGGGACTTTTACTTCTATTGATCATAACACAAGTCAGCCACGGTCATAGTGTCCAATAACAGTGCAGATTTACTAAGCATGATCTTACAGGTGCAAACAAGATGGAATACTGGTGGCTCGGTGTGGCTGGTGTGCGCAATGCCTTGACAAAGTTGGCATGTGCCACTGACCATGACCACAAGGTTTACCAAGTGAATTCAACTTCTACGAATCGTAACACGAGTCAGCCACGGTCAGAGTGCCCAATCACAGTGCACATCTAATATGCATAACCTGGCAGGTATAAACTAGTTAAAAAACCAGTGGCTTGGCACGGCTATTGTGCGCAATGCCTTGACAAAGTTGGCATGTGCCACTGACAATGACCACAAAGTTTACCAAGTACCTTAAACGGCTATGAATCATAAGATGAGTCAGGCACGGTCAGAGTGTTCAATCACATTGCAGATATCCTGGGCATGATCTTGCACGTGTAAGCTATAATACAGGTGGTTCGGTGTGGCTATTGTACGCAATGGCTTGACAAAGTTGGCATGTGCCACTGACCA
>SZWC01003748.1:7424-30427 GCA_023375785.1 Penium margaritaceum
TCTCTCTCTCTCTATCTCTCTCTCTCTCTCTCTCTCTCTCTCTCTCTCTCTCTCTCTCTCTCTCTCTCTCTCTCTCTCTCTCTCTCTCTCTCTCACATCTCATTCAGAATCATGTAATTATTTGAACTTCAATTTAATAATCGCATCATGATGGGAATTTGTTCTGCTTATGCCGATTTTCTTAAGTAGATGTAATCAATGTTTTGCTGACCTGGAACTGTCCTCATGTTACTCCATTGCGTATTTGGTATTTTCCCTATAAATGACGTCGATCCAACCTGTTTATGGAGATATGTACGGAGTATATGCTCAAGTTGACGGTCACCGAGGATGACAACCTTCGATTTGCAGTTGCATACATGTTGACGACGCGACGATCTCCGACCTGCTGTGGGTCGCCAAATTCGCGTCATTCCGTCCTTAACGCCCCTCCTAATGCGACGTATATGCATATGGGCTAGTGTGCTCGATTTGCCTGGAGAAGTGCACTTATCGTACACCGAGTGCACGATTATGCACCACTCACATTTTTCGTTGGATTGCGATGTCAACATCAGACTAAGACAACAGGTTCAAATGTTAGAACGTTATTTATCATTCTCGACAAGGTCCAACTTGTCGTTTCAGGAAATAAATAATAGACGACAGATGATCTCCCTCGCAAATATTGGTTGAATCACTGTAAGAGGAGTAAGAGCCCATTCACCTCCATAGAATCTTCCTTGACCGCCTGCAATGACGAACACGACGAACCTGTTCGGGCTTTTGACCGAACAGGTTGTGATCGTCAAAACCGATGGAATGTACCAATGTCTTTGTCTTCATATTCACGCTGAGATAAATATTCTCGCAAATTCATGACAAAGAAGGGACAACATTCAGTTCATTATTGGGCCACTTCTTAATTGTGTCACATTACATATTGAAATGAGAAAGAAATCCAAACTCAAAAGAAGGTTCATACTCAAACTCAATTACTGTTCTTCGAAAGAAGGTCCATACTCGAACAATATTTTTCGGTGGTCGCGCATGTAACTCGCACGACCAACGGACAATGTTGTTAACTCGTCAAACCAGACTCATCTTTCAGCTTCGGTGGACGGCCTTCTTCAATACGAATTTTCTGTCTCTTTTGCCTGGACGAACATTATTACATAGCGACATTGGACCACACACCTTTCATTCTAAAGATGCGGATAACACCTTATCGATTCCGGACATTTTCCCATATAGAGCATATCTATCTTTGAAGATAGAGAGACTCAAGGTATGGGAAGAATAGAAACCCATGTTTGTCTTACTCGCAAAGATTCGTGTTTCTGCCAGAGTGTAGAAAAAACGTTCCCATGGTAATCAACATAGATTTTCGCTAGAATGCTCCCCGATTTTGAAGTGTAATGAACACGTGTTCTGAACCTACGGATTTGCATTTTTTGGGTTTGCAGTGTTTTGATCTTCAATGTAGTTTAGCACTTGTTGATGTGGTTCATGGCTTACTTTACTGTGCTTTAAGGAGCAAACATAACTCTTTCTGATGCCTTTGCTATGCCGATTTCACGTGGCACACTAAAAAACTAGTCTACAAAATGGCCTCGATTAACCATACCTCACGCCGTCGGTACCACTGGAAGGGGGGAGGGAGGGAGTCCATCCCTCTCCTCCCCTTTGGCGCCATCGGCGCTATGGGAGGGGGGAGAGGGACTCCCGTCCCTTTCTTCCCCCTTTGGCGCTATCGGCGACATGAAGAAGGGGGAAGGGAATGGGGCCTGTCCCTCTCCTCCCCTTCAGTACCATTTACGCAGTGGAGAGAGGGCAAGAGGGGTTTTCGTCCCTCTCATCCTTGGACCGTCGGCCCGCGTGAGAGAGGGGCAAGAGGGAGAACGCTCCCTCTCCTTCCCTTTGGGCAGTCGGCCCACATCAGAATGAGGGAGAGGGATAATGTCTTGTCTCTTCCTCCAAGGGCCGTCGGCCCATGTGAGAGGGAGGAGAGGGAGAACGTCCCCTCTCTTCCCCCCTTGGGCCAGCGGTCCACATCAGAAGGGGGGGAGGAGGGAGAACGTTTTGTCTCCCCCCCTTGGGCTAACGGCTTGCGTGAGAGAGGGGCGAGGGGGAGAATGTCCCCTCTCCTCCCCCGTAGGCGGTCGACCCATGGCGAGGGGAAGGGGTAGGATCGCTCTCCACTTGTCACTTCGCCGGGGCGTTCGGACTAGGCCTGTTGGGCTCAGCCTATCCGGCTCTCGGATGCGAGGTCTCTCGCACCAGGGGGCGGGGTGTTTCGCTGCTCGTTGGTGTCTAGCTCTCGGCTCGTCCTCAGCCAGTCGGGCGGTGTTTGGTCTCTCGCCCTCTCTATCAATCGGACGGCGTTCGGACGAACTGGTCCAAACATATTTTTTCTTGTTCCACACTGCGCCGACGACTAATGATGTCCATCGATGTTGATATCTGAGGTCAGACTGTTATCGACACCCATCTTTTTTTCTTTCTCGCGGAAGCTCCGGCTCTGATGCCAATGCAAGAGCCGTGGGCTCTTTTGTGAGTATCTTTGGAACAAAAATGTAGGTCCCCAGAATTATCAATCCAAGGCCGAGTGACTGGCCACCTTTGCCATTTTGGCTGAGAGGCGTTGCGACAAAATAGACACGGTCGTCATAGGGCATGTTTGCAAACATGCAACCTAAAAACCCTATCGTTCTACGTGGCATTGCCACGTTGAAAGATGACCCTAGCGACCAACTAGAGTGGAGGAGTGACGTAGTGGAACTTTCATCGCGACATTCCTCTTGCCTTCAATCCACATAAACCATGTTTTATGGGCTAGGGCCAATCTGGACTCTAGCGCGTAGATTATTTTACGACTGCAGACACCCCGGGAGACTAGCCTCGAGTCCCCGAAAGGCACCGTAAATATTTGTGGACCATTTTTAATCTTAAAAATGGTCTGGAAGCTACACAAACCTCCCAGTTCGATTGAGGGTTTTATGTTTGGCGCGGGCGGAGCCCATGCCAAACATACAAAACCCTAAATCGGACTAGGGGATTTCTGTACCGAACGGATGGGAAGCTTGGCCCATTGGGCCAAAACCGCAGTGATTGAGGGTCTCTGACCCTCGACTGATCCCATCCGCCGCCCCACAGACCAGGCCCAGTCCAGGCCACGTGGCACACCTAGCGATATATTCCTCCCACACAGGAATGGACTCACCCTCGGTGTCCATAATGGGTATTGAACCCCGGCGCTTTGAAACCAAATGTAACAAACGGACGGGAAGCTTGGCTCATTGGGCCAACACCGCGGCAATTGAGGGCCTCCGACCCTCCACTCACCCCATCCGCCGCCCCACAGACGAGGACCAGTCTAGGCCACGTGGCACACCTAGCGCTACAGTTTGCGTGGAAAAAATAAAGGGGTCATCGTTCCCTCGCAATTTTTGCGTGGGAGCGATGATCCCATGTACTTCTTTTTTCTTGCTTGACCGTCGATGCATGTTGCGAGCGAGCATGATTTTAGACAGGGATTTTGAGGTTTTTTTTCTCTCTTTTTTTTCCGGTCCTGTGCGGATGAGAGACGGACTTTGCATTTTATGGGTATTCAAGCTATTTCACCAAAATAGAACGTGAGGCCTGCGTCAATTGGATCGGCGATGGGCACCTTACGCGCATCCACAACGCATTGGTGGCAGGTGGAAACGCCTACCAAGTGGTCAAGCTTCTAAGTAGTGGCTACCGTTACCCAGGGAGATGTCGTGTCTATCATGAGCTTGCTCCCTCCTCTGTACGTGGCTGGTACAAGCGATAGAGCAAATAACTTCTTCCTAAGTTTGAAAACTTTGTGAACAAAGTCATCCCTTTTAAAGTCGAAGGAGCCACGTCTAAGCGCAAGTATGGGAGTAGTGATAAGGATAACTTTCTTCAACGACATCGAGAGATGGAGGTAATTCTTTGTGAGCATTTGGAAGAGCTCCGGGCGACTAGAACACCCCAAAACTCTGCCAGCATCCAAGGTGTCCTCCTTGCTCTCACAGAGGAGCACCACCCCTCAGAATTGTAGAAGAATGGGGGCCCCATGTCCTTCTCTAGACCTTGGATCAGAAAGTTTGTGCGCCACAACCTCAAGCGGAACAACAATTGCCTAGAAATTTCCATAGAACTGCGAGGAACTCTGTCAATGAATGCTGAAAAGAGTTGCACCCATCATGTGCATGCACAGTGTGGGCCCGCACTTTCTTGTTAACGAGGAACATATAGGTAGTAACCTTGCACCAATTGGTGAGCATCCCACACGTCATGCTTTTTGACTTGGAATGTTTGTTTTCCCCTTTTTTATGCACAATGCTAACACCGCTCTATTCTTGTTACATAGGAGACGGGACCTATGCACTGGGTGGTGTGAAAGAAGTTGACATCCGAGGTCTTAATGATAAGAGGCAATTCACTTAGGTTAAATTGACCTAGGAGCCCGGGTTAAGGTTAGGTCTCAATGCCATGACCTTGATCGCCGGATCCATCAGCCCCAGGGCCTGCATTTGGCGGAGACCAACGCGAGGGCCCGACTTCGAGCTTCCCGCCTCGAGATTGCTGGTTCTTACGCCGGTCAAGAACTCTCCGCCGTTCCACGGAGTCGGAATGCTGTCTGGGTTGGCAGGTCGGTTGGTCCTTCCTGTCCAATCTTCGACAAACCAACGCGAAAGATGAAGTTTGTTAATGAACCCTATTTTTGTTGAAAGCTCCTCGTAAACATATTGCTAAAAGGGTCTTGCGGGTGGAGAACCCAATGAGCGGAAGTCAGCAAGGGACTAATCAGAATATGTGTGGTGCGATTTGCGAGCTATACTATGGGACCCCATTAAGCTTATTCGAATAGACTACCCATGGTGTCAAATTGCGAGCCTAAACAACGGGTCAATCTCAGTGTTTGACTATTCATATCCAACAATTTCATTGCATCAATCCTGTCAGAAGATAGACGTCTACAGGCTTATCGGTACCCTTTGCGTGCAATATTTCGTCCGCCCGCACGTAAGCTTGAAGACGGATGGAAGATAGAAATGCTTGAGTCGTGTTTGCCTTTGGGATTCAAAGTTTTGGGTGTAGTTCCGCTCGGATTCCGACTTCAAGCCGGATCAGAACCGATTTGGTTGTCAGTGGACACTGTCGACTCTTTGTCAATTGTCTATCTGGACACCCGACTTCGAAATGACTCGACCAGATGCGGTAACAGTGGACAAGGGTCGGCTTTGCCTATGGGTACACGGTCGAGGCCAAACGGTCCGTACCCGAGGGTTGTTACTATCTCGTTGACTCAGGCTACCCTTTCATACATGGAGTCCTACCGCCTTATCGCAACACTCGTTACCATTTGAACGAATGGAGGAGAGGCCAACATCGTCCACACAATCCCAAGGAGTTATTCAACACGCGACACTCAGGGAAGAGGAGCATCGTCGAGCGCGCTTTTGGGTGTTTGAAGGCCAAGTTCAAGATTCTCAAGAACATGAAACGGTCTCCATTTGCGACGCATCGAGACGTCGTCATCGTATGTTGCGTCCTTCACAACTTCATGATGCAGTATGATGGTCTGACACTCAGCAGTGGTGGCTCAGACTCTTCAAGTGACAACACAGCATCACCACCGTCACAAGAGCCAGATGTGGCTGTCTATAGTCCTCTCATTTATGGACGAGCATTATCGGCGACCGAACGTCATAACCTAGAGGCCATGCGATGGAGCATAGCTAGGAAGCTTTTCAATGCATGGCCAGGGCGTCCATATGATGCTGGCCTGGACTTTGAAGTGTGAAGCATGTTCCAAGTGACAATTTGTAATTCATAGTCAATGCATAAAAGTGTCATTCTTCTTTGAACTACTCGACACACACATTTTCCATTCTTGTACTACACATTTTGCAGAATGGAAGAGGAACAAGGAATATGGCCGCTTCATACTTTAAGAATAGAAATTAGCGTTTGGCGAATTGAGAATAATGCAACATCCACAGGTTTATCATGACACAAGTACGGAATGCCATTACGTTGCCTGGTCCTTGGGGGACTCTCCGCCAAAACCCCCATCGACTTGCTTCCCTCCAATAGTGCCAGCCATGCCACTTCGCATGGTGCCGACTTTGCCCCCACCCATGCATCCAGTCATACTTCCACCGATGCTAGCCATGCCGCCACCAATCCCTTCGCCACCCATGCTTCCAGTCCCTCCGCCAGCCGTGCTTCCCCCCGTGCCGCCAGTACCTCCGCCAGCCATGCCGCCAGCCAAGCAGCCAGCCATGCCGCCCTCCATGCCACCAGACCCTCCGCCAGCCATGCCGCCTCCCATGCCGACGCCGATGCCGCCACCCATGCTTCCAGCCCCTCCGCCACCCATGCTTCCAGTCCCTCCGCCTCCCACACCGCCCCTCATGCCTGCAGTCCCTCCGCCGCCCATGCCGCCTCCCAGGCATCTAGTGTTTCCGCCAGCCATGCCGCCAACTATGCCGCCACTCATCCCGCCTGCCATGCCACTACACATGCCTCCAGCCATGCCGCCAGCCATGCCACCTCCTACTCCGCCAGCCTTGCCTCCACATGCCGCCAGCCACACCTCCACTCATGCCGCTAGCCACACCTCCACTCATGCCGCCAGCCACACCGCCTCCCATGCCGCCAGCCACACCTCCACTCATGCCGCCTCCCATGCCTCCGCCACCCATGCCGGCGCCCATGTCAGCGCCCACACCTCCACTCATGCCGCCAGCCACACCTCCACTCATGCCGCTAGCCACACCTCCACTCATGCCGCCAGCCACACCGCCTCCCATGCCGCCAGCCACACCTCCACTCATGCCGCCTCCCATGCCTCCGCCACCCATGCCGGCGCCCATGTCAGCGCCCACACCTCCACTCATGCCGCCAGCCATGCCGCCTCCAATGCCGCCAGCCATGCCGGCAGCAATGCCGCCTCCAATGCCGCCAGCCATGCCGCCAGCCATGCCGCCTCCCATGCCTCCAATGCCGCCTCCAATTCCGCCAGCCATGCCGCCTCCCATGCCTCCGCCCATGCCGCTGCAAATGCCGCCAGCCATGCCAACAGTCATGTCAGCACCCATCCCGCCAGCCATACCTCCACTATTGAACACGCCTCCCTTCCCGCCAGGCATGGATCCTCTCTGTCCATTAAACCTTGCGCCCAACCCCCCCCCCCCCCCCCCCCCCTCCCCCAACCTGCACCCAAACCTCCTCCCCAACCTGCACCCATCCCGCCGCCCTGGGCTTACTGCAGTTTTGCAATTTCCCAGTCCAGCCACATTGTTGCAGCTCCACTACGAAGTTGGAGGTAGGCCTTCGCTTTGTTCTCGTCTTTATAGAACAACTCAACCGCCAGGACCACCTTCATGTTGTCCGTTTCCGTCGCTTGAAGGTGAGCTAACGCACGCTCAACAACTCCCTCCTTGTCGTCTACCTCGCTTGTGCTCTGTGCTAGCAGCCGTCCTGTTTCAGCAAGACGGTCAATGCTGGCCGCCACGCTCGACGACCCGGATGGACGACGTCTCGACGCCGTGGAAGCCCGCTCCGGACCACCACGTTTCCTTGGGTTACTTGGTGGAGTTTCCTGTCGTCCATGCACACCACGAAGCACGAAAGTGAAGGAAAGTGATTACCAATGGAGGACAATGCCGGAACAAAATGGAAAATGAACAGGGCACATGGCGACAAACGAAGGAAAACTCACCGAAGGTATGGTTGATGACGGTTGTTCACCGAGGGGCGCCCATTCGTCATCATCCTCCGCATCAGGTTGACTTGTGGTAACGTCTTCATCGTCGTCGTCGTCGCCAATGTCCACAACGTGAACGGCGGCCCGTACGACATCGCCTCCTCCTCCGCCACCCCCCCCCCCCCCCCCCCCACCATCAACTTCATCCTCAAGCACGTCGTCCTCCTCCGCCCCCTGCCCGGCCGTGTCCCTTGCATCTTGACCCGTGGCGACCGTATCGGAAAAATAGAAGTCGCACAATGGGAGAATGTCCCACCCGGTTGCGAAGTCAGCGTCTCCTGGATAGCGTCTGAGGTGATTCAGCCACACCTCAGAGCGAGCTTGCGGGGATTCTGTGTCGCGGTCCCAGCCGCCACCCGTGGAGTTCCGTAGGGCCTCGTACCTACACCATTTCGGCTTGATTTTATTGCGACGATCTAGAAGCTGCTTCTGCGTGGTCATCCGCTTCAGACGATGGGCAAACATGACATTGAACTCGTCAAGGATGCCCTTCCAGTCCGTGCTTTTCAGTCTCGTGCCGTCAGCGAAGACGTTGTTGTGGATGACGAGATCTGCAAGTTTCTCCATGAGAAACTTTTCCTGAGCGCGAGTAAGCTGACTGTGAGGTACCTTCTCTACTTTCACTTTCGTCCTCATCCCGGCAGCAGCCATGGCTTGGTGGAGATTTGCCCTGGCACCATCACCGGCCATTGCAGTCCGTCGGGTCTCGTCGAGCGTGGGCTGAGAAGCGAACACCAGGGAGGGCGAGAGTTGCATGCACACTTGCAGAATGGCGAGTGTGGGGGACGTCGCTGGACGACCGACCGAGGGCCCCTCCGGCAGCTGCCCTAGCGCACGCCGAGTGATGCGTCGGTTTCTGTTTTCGCACAATTTTCATTCAGAAATCCGGAAGATTAATCTAGCGGCCATACACGACAGTATCCGATGTCTATGTTGTCCAGGCCGACGAATGGAACATGTCAGCGGATTCCCAAATTTCGGAAAGGGAAAACAACATTTGGCATGATATCATTGGGTTTAGCGCTTTACAAAAAAGGAATAAGTCACAAACCACTCCTTGCTCGACAACATGTACAAGCACTTTCTTTCTTTTCGACCCAAGATCCTTGCTGCCCGACCTTCATGGACAAGGCTGCCCAATGAAGACGTGTCACGAAAATGTCGATGTGGCCACCAGACGCCGCGAGGAGATATCAGAGGGGACACGACTTTGTCCAAACAACACGCCGTTTAGACGTCCGTTTAGGTAGACGGAATCCTTCTGGATAGACGGACGATTTCCGAAATCGAGTCATCCCAAACAGACCCTAAGGCAGATCAAAACACACTGTGCACACAGATCAAAACACCACAACCACTCATGAGTGGATAACACTTCGTCATCCTTGGTACAAGCGCGAGTGTACTTTGCATTGGGCGCTGTCACACCGCTACGAACTCAACTCAAAAAAGTGGCGGGAACGACAGAATATATATCTAACGGCCACGCATCGTCCACTCGACTGCGGTGGCCCTCAGAAGGGCGACATTAACCATCCGATTCCATTTTGGTCTTTCCCTCAACTTTTTTGGGTTACATAGTAACCCTATTACAATCGCTTCGCATTGCAAAAGATGCTCAAGAAAATCGTGATTGGTGGATCCGTCATTTTCCTGACGTATCCACCAATCAGGGTGCAAGAATTTGTAGGACTGTATGCCCCCCCCCCCCACGTCCGCGGACGCTCAGCCACGGTCGGCCTGAGAAAAAAACATCACGAACATCGACCTAGATGTCCCGACAGACCCCGGATAGTACGGAATGACAAGTCCGACGCCACGACAGAAGGGTAAGGACTGTACGTTGGGATGGGTCCAGCCCGTCGAGTCCACTGGCGAGCAGAATTTAATGTTGTTTTTTCCCCTCTATGTCGCTCCTCCTTGGCCTCGCCCTGTCCTGTTTCACGGGACTGGTCGTCATGGCAAACTCTTTAGACTCGTGAACCCGGCTTCAAACATGGTGAACATGCCTATGAAAGAAAAGAAATTCAACCAAAGTTATAGACGAAGGTAAATAAATTTAATTTTGACTATAATTAATTCATCTTATTTTTTATAGCATAAGGAAACATCCAAAATTCATCCAGATTTGTGAAAGATCATTTTTTTGTGAAGTTCATAACAAACGTGTGAAACTATCATGTTCACAATAAAAGAACATATTCATCTCATATAAATGAATTCATCATCAGATAGAACTATATTCATAAAAGAGACCGAGAAGAAATGCCTTCAGAGGTTTTTCTTCAATATGTTGGTGAATTGTTTTACATAATGGTGTATCGTCAAGCGCATTCGGTCATTTTTTGGTTATTTATTTTTCGCTTTTACATCCACACAGGCTGGAATAAATCCAGCATAACTTGAAGTAATTTAAGAAGAGTTCGCCCAAAGCATACACAATGTTTAAGAGCACACATGGGCCAAACAATTTTTTTTGGAACGAATGCGGGTGACAGTTTGGCAGTCCATTTACAACCAGTTTTGGCTTTCACGGACGAGGTAAAATCTCATGGCAAACCTTCCATTATGTGGTCCAGATTGAGGGCAATTATTTAGCCTCTTAAGAGATACTAATATGAATACTATGTAACCCTATGCACGCTTTTCGTGCAACACCTGCCTCTTGTTTAAGTTGAGTTCGTGGCGGTGTGACACCGGCCACTGTAAGAGGGTAGTGGTGCAGAAGTGTACTGCGGCAAGTCAGCACTGGGCTCTGCTTGGGATGAAACCGGGGTGGTCGGCGGGTTGGCATCGCGAACTTGGGTGGACGACGTTTTGGGCGTTGTTCAAAATGGTAGCGTCCACCCGCGGTGAACCGAGCATTTTCGGGCCTACGCACCCGTCCAGCCCTGGAGGGGGGCCAAGTTGGATGGCGTTTGCTGGACCAAAAAGGGACTATGGGGTTCACTTGAGAAACTGCTTGAACCAGCATTTTAAATTCATGAAACCCTCTTCATTTCACCTGGTTTAAACGTTTGTAGCGCAGCTCGAAATGGACGTCGCGACTCCACGCGCGAGAGGGGTTCGCGCTGCATGGACCACGATGTTGCCGTGAGACGACTCGTCTTTTATTACAAGCGATGCTCGCCGCAGCTGAAGCTGGAGCTTTCGCGCTGCTCGGAGGAACCAAGGGGTCGACGGGCGACACCAGCGGCGTTGCCCTAGACAGTGGCAGTGTACGGTAGTATGCGTTCCATGGATTCGCGCTGCAACATTGGCGTGAGGAGCGAGGGGTCGCCACGGAGGCCTTCGCCATGAGATTGAACTACACACGCTGGACTTCAGCTAGGTGTTCCAGATCCATGGCGAGCTCTGCTGAGTGAAGAATGACGAGCAAATTTGTGACGAGCTCCTGGGCCACGAACCAGCTGTTTCAAGAAGCTCCAGAAGCCGAGTATTGAGCAGCGGCCGAAACAGTGAAGAGGATATCGCGCATTGCCAAACAGCAACCCCGTTGCTGTCGACGCTGGGCCCGTGTTCGACTCCTGCCATCCTTCCCGCATTCAAGGCTGCCCATGCGGTACCTCAACTGCGAGGCATCAGCAACCCGCTCCAAATGCATTGCCGATAGCAACTCAGATGTCCTGCTAAGGCTGTGGAATTACGCACAAACATCTCAGACTCAGCCCAACCACGGGAAGGGGCAACTCTGATGAGTGACTGAGGCATTCAGCTGGAAGAAGAAAGGATGACAACTCAACCCGGAAAGCGCATCATGGGCTCATCGCAGGCCACGTCCTACGTGTTCTCCGCTGCACACGTCATCCCCGGAGCGCCGCACCCGGAGCCTGCTGCACTTGATTGGCTGGGGAACTTTGCTGGCCACAGCTGGCTCGCATACGGCTCGAATGGCCACGTCGTCGTCTCGTCAGCGCCACGTCAGCACCAGGGAAGCGGCACGAGGAGTGATCTGCACGGCCCCGGCACCTCCTTCTTCCACCAGGTCCTCCCTGTAGCTCCCTCCAATGCTGACGTCAGCAAACTGGGCTCTGCTGACGCCAGGCTGTCCACTTCAGCAGCGGAGGGGGCAAGCGACTTGGCATGCGAAGGGGCAAGGAAAAGTGGCCGTGGATGCGATGTTGAAGAGCACATGGGTGAGGAGCATGTCGGCAATGAGAATGGTTGGAGGAAAGACGGGGCTGGATCGGAGGGATGCTCCTCCTCAATCCACGGAGGACTGCGAGTGTCGGAGTGGGGCGGAGGATGTACAATGCCCGTCAAGTGCATCAGCTGGAGCCGAGGCCGGCTGACTTGTGGCCTGCTTGCAGCTTCTTCTGGTGGCGATGTTCATGTGTTTGTGCCAAGCGGAGCAGGTGAGCCCTGTGGCTGTGGTTGGCCCTGTGGCTTCCTTGGAAGTGGAGTTATAGGCATTTGGAGAAGCATGGTTTGGAGTGGCCATGGTCTTCGCTTTCTTTTGTGTGCATGGTCGCTTGCGTGGTCATCGCTTTTCCCTTTCATTGGCCATGGTAGTTTCTTTTGCAGTAATTGTGGAGTTCATGGATGTCTGCATGGCTGAACTCAGTAGGTAATTTGTTGACATGTCAAGGGCCTTCTAAATCCCTCAGATTTATAGATTTTTCCGCTAGTCGTCCTCCTTGTGTCACCCGTATCCTTCCTTCGTCATGACATGGCCCATCTCCTCCCCTCCCTCCCTCTCTGACTGGGCCAACTTCGCTGTCACCCTCCACTGTCGCTTTCCACTGTCCAGGTGTTCCTCTCACGTGGGAGCCCTTGCAGAGACTGAACCACACGAGCCCAGTGACATCATTGGCTTGGACGTCGTCAGGCGACGGACTCTGTGTGGCCGGGGAGGGCCACGTGGCCATGTGGGAGGTGGTGGAGGCCCAGCTCAGACAGTCTTCTTCAGCTGGTTCTTCAATGGGAGATTCAGCCACAGCTTTGGCTGCAGTGTCTCACCAGAGGAAGCAGCAGGGCCGGCCAACGCTGCCGGTTTGGCATCTCCGGCTCCTGTGGGAAGTGCAGTGCTGCGTGCCCCAGGGCTTGTGTGCGGCGTCCGCTGTGTGCCGGGATTTCGTGGCTACTGCGGATGTGGATGCCGGCCTCCGGAGTGGGGAGGGGCATGGAGGGAGTGACGGGGGTGAGCGCGTTAGGAGGGGTTCGCAATCCACAGCTCTTGGCAGAGGAAGAGGGCTGGCTACTGTGTGGCTTTGGGTGGGGGGATCTGTCAACGGCACGGAGCAAGGGGGAGGTGGAGTAGGGCTTGGAGCAAATGCCTCGTCGAGGGGACAAATCTCGGGGGTGTCTGTTGGGGATGAGGGAGGGGGGGCCGAAGATGTGCTGTGGTCTGGCCTGCCGCATGCGGGGCCCATCGTGAGCCTTCAGTGGAGGCCTGAGGTGGATTCGGAGCTGCAAGGAGCCAGCGGACTTCACCATCACCATCATCGCCCGATTCTCCTCACGTGTGCTGACGATGGGACAGTGAGGCTGTGGATGGAGTTGGATGGGGGACGAAGCCGCCTCGACAGCAGCGGCAGCAGCCGCAGAAGCAGTGGTGGTGGCGGTGGTAGCGGGCAGGGTGGCAGGGGGTCCGGAGTGGGGAAGCAGGGTGGACAGCACCGACCACAGTCTCCGCCGTTCTTTGTGTGTGCGGTGATTGAGGCAAACAGCTTCTTGGGTGGCCGGCTCGGCGCTGATGTGTGGGTGTCTTGGGCCGAGGAGTCCTTGGTGGGACAGGCTTCGGGAGGATGCAACAGCAGCGGCACAACCAGTGGCAGCAGCAGCAGTAGTGGTGGTGGTGGTGGTGCAGTGCACCCTCACAGCTTTGGGAATGGGGTGGTCCAGGGCGGTGACGTGGCGCCTTGTGAGTGGCTGGTTGGTCTGGGCCCGCAGGGCACTGTGACGCTGTGGGCAGTGCACTGCTTGGATGACATTTCGCCGCCACGGTGTCCACGGACTATGATGTGGCAGCAGGCGATTGGTCTCCTACCTCCCTTCGCTTCCTCAGCCGCCCTCACTGCCTCTGATCGAAGCAGCCGCATGCAGCTGCAGAATGGAAGGATTGGAGGGCATTCTGGAGCTCATGCCGTGCATCGGTTGGTGTCGTCAGCGGGTTGGGGAAGGCTTGTGAGGGCGTCGGTGCGGAGGGCTTCGGGAAACCGCGGGGGCCCTCCGCTTGCTATGGAGATTGTGGAGGTGATGCCGCACCGTGGCACGGTGAGGTTCTCTCGTGCGTGGCCGCCGTTTGCTGCCATCGGTGGTGGAGGTGGAGCCGCGTACCAGAGCACAGGGAGCATCGTCTCAGGACTGCCAGGTGGCAGCGCCGGATTGGCTGCCCATGGACCTCATGGGGCCCATCTGGGAACTGGACAGCAAGGGCGAGTTGGAGGCGGTGGAGCGTTGGCGAAGAAAAGTTCTCCGTGGGGGCTTTCGTCTAGGTCGGTAGCGTTTGGAGGGCACGAGGGCCACGTTTCACAGGTCGCTGTGCACCCTGCACCAGGCGCACGACTGGCTGCCACAGTGGACTCCAACGGTTTTGTCCTTTTGTGGCAGTCTTGCGTAGAGCAACTCGTGGGCTCGCACATTCCACCCATCGTAGGCCAATCAGAGCAGTCGTTCGGTCCTCCGTTTTGGAAACCGCAGGCACGAATTCTCGTGGAGGAAGTCCTGGACGTGAATTCGAAAGATTTGGAAGCCAGGACAAAGGTGAGGGTGGCTTGGGCTCCTCTCATCATTCCAGATGGTGCTTCAATATTGGCTGTCGGTGGTGCGGGCGGGGTTGGACTTTACCTGACCGGAGCAGTGCACCTTCCAGGAAGCAACAGCAAAATCGGGCAGAGCCAGACGGCCTTGGATGCCGCCGACAGGGCAAGCAATGGCACGTACTCTCGGCCTTTTGTCAGCCACCTGGTCTGCCGACTCCTATTTGTCGACTGCAAGGGGGACGAGGTGAAGGGCCAGAGCACATGCGTGGAGAGCGTCCGCTGTTTTGCTGTGGGTCCGAGATGCAGTGCTGGTACGCAGTTTGCCGCAGACGCAGATCCTGACACCCTCGGTGGCCATGGTTTCCTGGACGTGGTGGTAATGGCTGTCACGGATGGCGGACGGCAGGTGCACTCGTGGCTTGTCTCCGTGGGCCTGACGGATGTGAGTGATGGGGAGCAGCAAGCGCAGAAGCAGACTGGGATGACCGAGGTGAGCCCTAGGCAGACTAGTGGTGATGTCGGGTGCACCATGGACAGGGTTGCGGCAGTCGGCCGCTGGTTCGTCGCAGTCGAGCCTTGGTCTGAGGTGCCGACTGGAACAGCCGGAGCAGATGCTGCAGCAGAAAGCGCCGCCACAGCTGCCGACGTCATGACGGGAAGAGGCACGACGGAGGCGGGCATTCTCGCAGAGAGTGGGAATCGGCGGAGGAACGCACAAGGCAGAGACAGCCAGCAGATGCAGGCTAAGCCCTCCTCTCCTGCCGTGTCTCCGGCAGGAAAGGCCAGTAGTCCTTCCCCCTCCTCCTTCTCCTCCTCCTCAGTTCGCCAAGGCATAGCACCAAGCAAGGCCGCGAGGGACGGGTCTGGCCATGGGTCATCCGAGTCGCAGAAGGCTCTGTCGCCTCGTCCAAGCAGGTGCCTTGTACTGGAAGCAGTGGCTCTTGATCCCGTGCACATGGAGGACGGCTCAGCGGTCACCTCGATTGCTGTCGTTCCCGGAGGTCTCGCTGCTCCCGTGTGGTGGTGGAGCGGTGGCGACGCTGCCGCTGGCCCTGCCGGTGACAGGTCCTTGACTGCCAGCGCTGCTGAAAGGGTTGCGTCGGCTGCCCGCCTCTCGTTTGAGGCTGCAGACTGGTCGGCAACGGCGTCCTCCAAGTCCTCCTGGATGCCCTATGACGAGTCCGTAGGAGGAGGTGGAGGAGGAGGGAGAGCGTCTGCAGGGGAGATGATGGGAGAGGCTGGACTGGTGGTCTCGTCGGGTCTGAGGACGAGTTGTGGATACTCTTTTGCCACAGCGTGCGCGGATGGTCGGGTCAGGCTGTGGAGGCTGAGGACGACCGAGGGGTTGGAGGATATCGGGGTGTCGGCGGCTGCTGAACCGGGTGCTGAAGCGAGTGGCGGTTGGGCATGCGTTGGCGAGCTGCAGGCAGCGACAGCGCCACTGCAGACCTTGGCCATTGCTCCTGGTGGTGGGGAGCTTGCCACGGCTGTGAGTGCCAGCTGTGGCAACTGTGGCGAACCCCCTGGGCCGTCGCAATCCGGGCAGGAGGGTGCTGACGGCGGGTGCACTGGGATGAGCAGCGGAGGGGTGAGGCAGGGGACCGGGTCCGTTGCGACCGTGTGGTCAGCGGCAAGGGCAACAGTGAAAGCGGCTGCGGCGTCTGCAGGTGCAGCAGCAGGCTCAAGCCCTGTAGGTGGTGGCGGTGATGATGTTGGGCGTGTGCTTGACTGCTTCATACCTGTCGCGCTGCTGACAGTTGGGGAACGTGTGCTGCCCGACGGTCTGATCTGGCACGATGTCGGGTGCGGGCAGCCGCTCCTCACCGTGGCCACGGAGGGTCAGGTTCATGTCCTCTGCCCAACGCGTCCGCATGGTCCTCTCCCTCGTGCTTGGGGCTCAGAGGGAGAGCGCGTGGCCGGAGGAGGAGGGGCCATTGGTAAGGGTTCCAGTTCCGCCGGTGACTTTGGAGCGTTTGGGAGTGGCCCTTCAGTAGGCATGGGGCGCGTGTGGAGTCAGCAGCAGGCCATGGGTTCGAACCTGGGACCTGCCACTGCAGGGCTGCACGGCATGACTGCAGGCGTGGCGGTGAAGAAGGCGAGTTCAGATTCAGCGCTTGCTGAAAGTGACCAAGGCAGCGACAACGGCAGTGGTGCAGTGGGCAGTGGCTGGGTCAAGGTGGGAATCCTGCAGGGAGTTCGTTCAAGCAGCCTGCGGCAGCAGCTTACTTGTGCAGCTTGGACGCCCCATGGCCACCTCCTTGTGGGCTGCAGCGGAGGGGCTGTCGTCGCCGTAAGCCCGTGGCTGCTGCCCGTCCTGAACACTGCTGGCGAAACAGCATCTTCGTCTCAGGTCCACTCTTCGATACCCAAGCCTTGCATTCTCTCCCCAGAGCTCCTGCGGTCTCCGGGGTGCCATGCAGTGGAGCCAGCGAAGGGCCCATTTGGATCAGCAGCTTCTCGGAGGGATCCTCACAGTGTTTTCCTCAGCGCTGGAGCGGAGGGTGGAGGTGTGGTGGAGAACGAGGGACAACGCGGACCGTCTGCTGCGGGTGGGGGAGAAGGATGCAGGGCTGTGAGACTTGTGGATGCGATGTGGGCGGTTGGAGCTCCTGCACCTGATTACCACCCCATGGTCATCACGTACCTTCTATGGACAGGTTCGTAAGGTGCCTTAATTTTGTGTCCCCCCCCCTCCCTGCGGTCCCTCCCTGCCTTCCCGTTTCACCTCCTTCCTGGAACTCCATTCAAACACTCCAACCTCTCTTGGCCTGCGATTTTGCTGTCTGTAATCTCTCTCAAACCCTGATTTTGGATTTCGCTTTGTGAACTCAACCAGCTTCAGTTGCTTCTTTCCCTCATTGTGTCCCTTTCCCTGAACCTGCTACTAGACGGCTGTTTTATCGAGTATGTGCAAATGTGGCGCGGCATGAGACATCATACGGAAGCACGCTGGGAAAGTCGAATGCGTACGTCCTGCGTTTGCCTTTCGCTGGTGACATGCGCACAGCGTGGTTAACATTCCATTACATCCCCTTTGCTTTTTCACCCTGTGCAGAGCAGATGAGACAGCTGCACCACCTGATAGCCACTGCAGGGCTGGAATGCAAAGCGCTGTAGCAGAGCGCTTTGTTCAGCCCTGAAGCGGTTACATTTCTGCACTCCTTGCATCCTCTTTCTCTTCCTTGGATGGGAGATGCAGCTGCCTCATTCATGAGACAGCTGCATCTACTCATGCTTCTACAATCCCACATGTGCATGTGTCTACAGTTCGACATGTGCATGTGTCTACACTCCCACATATTCATGTGTCTACAACCCCACATGTGTATGCGTCTACAGTCCCACCTTTGCATGCGTCTACAATCCCACATGTGCATGCGGACAACAGTTCCACCTCTGCATGTGGACAACTCTTTTCACTCTTGCAGGCAACATGCAAAGCGCCCGGTCCATTTTCCGCCACACCGCTCGCTGCATCCTCTTACAAAACCCCAAACCCCACACAAACACTCTGTCGCAATCACCCTCAACGAAGCCAACTCTCTTTTCTTCGACCCCTTCTTCAACCCTCGACTCGAGCACGGCTCGCACGGAACTTGGTGGTCAAGGCTCGTCGTCGCCTGTTCTAGACTCGATGGCTCCTCAACCAAGGATGCTTCTCGCGCCATTGTCCACCCTAAGCATACCAGGCCACTCGGCCACCCAGTCTGCCTCGTCTCACCCTTCCACAGCCGCTGGTGCTTCCTCCTCGGCCTTTGGCAGCAGCGGCGGTAGTCGGGGCAGCGCTTGGGGCGGCGGGTTTGGAGGAGAGACGTCTGCCGGCGGTGGTAAGAGTGGCGGGAGCGACGCCCCGAAGAGCAATCCCTTCAGTCTGTTCGCAAGTGCTGCTGGAGCTAATGAGGGAGGGAAGAAGGGTGGGGACGGTGCAGATGGTTGGTCAGCTGCGATGAGGTCGGCGTTTTCTTTCTTTGAGCCGGAGGACGAAAGTTCTGATGAGGGAAAGGGAGGGGGTGATGAGGGTGAGGATGTGGAGGAGGAGAGGTGGCGGTCAGTGTTGAGAACGGGAGGAGAGGAGCCTGTAGGTGAGGAAGAAGCAGGTCTGATTGGTCAGGCTGTGTCAGAAGCGTCTGGGAACCTTCTAGGCCTGGAGCATGAGGAGGCAAGTCAACTGAAAGCTTTGTGGGAGGTGTTTCGAGGTATGGACGTAGGGGCGCAGGCTCGCAGCACGGCCTCCCGACAGAGGGAGGCCGCATTGGACATGGCCGGAAAGCGATTTCTGCTGGCGCTGCGCGTCCGACGTCTGCTGCAGCAGCAAGCTGTCGCAGCAGCCCAGCAGGCGCAGGAGGAGGCACAGAAGCCCGGCAGCAACCGCAGCGGCAGCGGTGGCATGGGCAACAGCAGAAGCTCTCCTTCACTCACCATGTCTTCTGGCAGCAAGGGAAGTGCTGTGAGTGTGTCTGGTTTCCATCCCAGCCCTGGGGAAAAGGCTGGTGATTCTGCCGAGTCAGCACTCGCTGACTCAGCGGCAGTGGCATGGGCCGTCCAATCGGAGGCCAAGGAGATGCTGCTGGACGCGTGCCTGGAGGAGTGGACAGGTGCAGGAGGGCAGCAGGAGGGCGGCGGTGTGGCTGGAGGGGGGGTGGCTGTGACGTGGACCAAGCTGCGCGCCATTGGTGCTGGCTACTGGGTTACCAACGTCACATTTCTGCGCCAACTCGTGAGTTCGTAGGGTCCATGGTTTGTGCTGACAGTCGTTGCGGTATGCACACGGACGGACGTTGATGGCTCATGTCGGTGACACAGCTCTGCCTCACTCTTGCAGCATGGTGCTTGTTTCTTCAAGAGCCTACACAGTCGGCATTTGTTCCGCTGTCGTGTGAGGTAATCTCTCAACGCCTTGCAAACGGTTTGCAAGGGGTTGAAGAAATTCATATCCCTCGCTTTCTCAGCATGGGGCCCGTTTCTTTCAAGCGCCTACACAATCAGCACCTGTTGGAACAGTCGTGTGTAAAAATGTCTGAACCCCTTGCGAACGGTTTGCTAGAGGTTCAAGGAATTCGTACCCTTCACTCTTGCAGCATGGTGCTCGCTCCTTAAAAGAAGGCCTACACTGTCAGCATCTGTTCCACTGTCGTGTAGGATTCATGTTCATTTCGCAAACGGTCTGCAAGTCGTTTAAGAAAAGAACATTTCCTACTATTGCAGCATGGTGCTTGTTTGCAATATGACTACCCCTACGATTGTTTCTTGAAGACCCTGCACCATCTGCATCTGTACCACTGGCGTGTCGTGTTTGTTGGATTAGGAAATGGTGTCGTCGTTGCTCTGTCTGCATGTTGTGAATACTCGTAGTTAGAGGGTGGGGGGAAATGGGGAAGTGTGGGGGAGGGAGGAGGGGCCAAGCGGAGGGGGTCTGCGCTTGCTACTTGTGTCTGCCTCTGCTGCTGCTTCTTTTTCTGCTGCTGCTGCTGCTGCTGCCAACTACATGATGGGTGCGGTGTTCATCCAGCAACCTTGTTTCTTCGTCGTGCAGGTGGAGAAGATAGCACGGCAGCAGTTCTCGGACGTCTTACAAAATGTGTAAGTAAGAACACGTTCGTCCTGATGTCCTGTTTTTCTCCGTGGTGCAGGTGGAGAAGATAGCGCGGCAGCAGTTTCAGAAGCGGAGAGACCCCAAGGACTGCATGCTGTTGTACCTTGCGCTCGATCGCCGTAGTGTGCTGCAAGGGCTGTTCAAAGTCAGCCAAGACGACAAGGACAAGAAGCTACTCGACTTCCTCGGCCGAGATTTCTCCGTGAGTACCGTACAGCTTCTCTCCCTGCCTCTACACTACGCCTTCCGCTTGTCTCTCTGACGTCACTTGTACTGACGGCAAAGATGAGCAACCGCTCCTAGCCTCACGTTTTTACACATTGTCCGATTCTCACTGGTCCACTGGTCCATGTCTCCATTGTTCTGGCTCCCTTCTCCCTTTGTGTCTGCCTCCCTGCCTCGCGCCTCCTGTCTCCCTGTTGGAGAGTTTTTTTTGGGGGCTTTGGAACACCTCGCGACACGTTGCACGCCGACACGAACCGTAGGCTCTCTTTTGTGACCAGGCTGCTACGCAAAGGCAGCAATGCAAGATGCGGCACACAGCAGGACTGACAACAGTTATGTGTGCCAATGAGCCAATGAGCGAATGAGCCAATGAGCCAATGAGCGAATGAGCGAATGAGCGAATGAGCGAATGAGCCAATGAGCCAATGAGCCAATGAGCCAATGAGCCAATGAGCCAATGAGCGAATGAGCGAATGAGCGAATGAGCCAATAAGCCAATGAGCGAATGAGCGAATGAGCCAATGAGCCAATGAGCCAATGAGCCAGCGGCGTTGCTCCTCTTCGGCCGCACTGCAGTGTCATGCATTGTTACGCACCGTCGTTCCTTCTGCTGTGTGCTAACGTGCTGTCGTATGAACGTCGTATGATGTCGTGTGCATGTCCATGCACAGCGTGCCACTGCTTTCATGGCGTAGTAGTACGCCATGTGCCTGAACATGTCGTATGCTCGTGTGCACGCTGAACATGTCGTATGCTCGTGTGCACGCTGAACGTGTTGTATGCTCGTGTGCACGCTGAACATGTTGTATGCTCGTGTGCACGCTGAACATGTTGTATGCTCGTGTGCACGCTGAACATGTCGTATGCTCGTGTGCACGCTGAACATGTTGTATGCTCGTGTGCACGCTGAACATGTTGTATGCTCGTGTGCACGCTGAACATGTTGTGTGCTCGTGTGCACGCTGAACATGTTGTGTGCTCGTGTGCACGCTGAACATGTTGTGTGCTCGTGTGCACGCTGAACACGTCTTGCGCTGCCAAGTTCTTGAGTCAGTCTGTGATGCCGTGCGATGCGATGCCTACTATGTTTCTGTCGCGCAGATGGAGACGCACCGAGCTGCAGCGTTGAAGAACGCGTACGTGCTGATGAGCCACATGTCTATTGTCGTGCGCATGCTGATCATGTCTTGCCTGCCATATGTCTGTTTCTGTCACGCAGATGGAGACGCACCGAGCTGCAGCGTTGAAGAACGCGTACGTGCTGATGAGCCACATGTCTATTGTCGTGCGCATGCTGATCATGTCTTGCCTGCCATATGTCTGTTTCTGTCACGCAGATGGAGACGCACCGAGCTGCAGCGTTGAAGAACGCGTACGTGCTGATGAGCCACATGTCTATTGTCGTGCGCATGCTGATCATGTCTTGCCTGCCATATGTCTGTTTCTGTCGCGCAGATGGAGACGCACCGAGCTGCAGCGTTGAAGAACGCGTACGTGCTGATGAGCCACATGTCTATTGTCGTGCGCATGCTGGTCATGTCTTGCCTGCCATATGTCTGTTTCTGTCACGCAGATGGAGACGCACCGAGCTGCAGCGTTGAAGAACGCGTACGTGCTGATGAGCCACATGTCTATTGTCGTGCGCATGCTGATCATGTCTTGCCTGCCATATGTCTGTTTCTGTCGCGCAGATGGAGACGCACCGAGCTGCAGCGTTGAAGAACGCGTACGTGCTGATGAGCCACATGTCTATTGTCGTGCGCATGCTGATCATGTCTTGCCTGCCATATGTCTGTTTCTGTCGCGCAGATGGAGACGCACCGAGCTGCAGCGTTGAAGAACGCGTACGTGCTGATGAGCCAGCACCGGTATGAGCTGGCGGCTGCCTTCTTCCTGCTGGGCGGCGACGTGGCGTCTTGCGCCATGGTGTGCGCGCGCAACATGCACGACCCGCAGCTGGCGCTGGTGGTGGCGCGTATGCAGGATAAGCCGGGGGAACCAGCGCACTCTGCCGACGTCATCCGTGACCATCTGCTCCCCGCGGCCGTTGCGGCTGGAGACCGGTGGCTTGCCTCGGCTCTGCAGGTAATGGCGTGAGGTGCTTCGTCATGCCTTGTCACGCTGCAACATGCTAGTTGCTACATGCAGCATGCAGTATGCAGTATGCAGTTAAAACCTTGAGATCAGCATGCCAAGGTGCAACGTGCTTTAAGTTATTTCAGACGGTTAAAACCTTAAGATCAGCATGCCAAGGTGCAACGTGCTTTAAGGTTTTTCAGACGGTTAAAACCTTAAGATCAGCATGCCAAGGTGCAACGTGCTTTAAGGTTTTTCAGACGGTTAAAACCTTAAGATCAGCATGCCAAGGTGCAACGTGCTTGACCTGCGCCGGCTGCGCTTGTGCTGGCACGTGAGCAGAATGGTCCTCTCATTCGCATATAGCTGGCGCTCTCCAACGCCCATGACCATCTCTTGCCTAGATACGGTCGAGAGAGACTCTCGCCCTCTGTCACCGCGGTCGGGGAGGGATGGCATGGCATTGCATTGCATCAGCTCCAGGAGTGGAGCAGGAAGCTGTCAGACACGTGGTGGTAAGGTTTGAAAGCAAACCCTGGTGTGTCTGATCTATTGCACTGGTGTCTAATTCATTCTCCTGGAGTCTGATCCGTTGTGTTGGCGAGAGGAGGAGGAGGAGGAGGAGGAGGAGGAGGAGGAG
>SZWC01003748.1:39337-50853 GCA_023375785.1 Penium margaritaceum
CACCCTGCCCCTCCCCCCAACCCTGCCTCTCCCTCCCATCCTGCCCCTTCCGCTCATCCACTCACGTCCTCGCCCCCCCTGTCAGCCTGCCAGCCCACCTGTCCACTGCTCCGTCATCCATTCTGACCCTCCCCATCCTTCTGACTGGAATTTGGCTGCACCTTGGGCCTCCCACCTGCCCCTCCATCTGCAAGGGTGGGCACCTGCCCCTCATCTCACTCACTCTCCCAATCCTTTCCCCGCCCGCTCGACCCTATACTTGCGTCTGAGAATGCTCACACACACCTTGCACACCCAACGTGGTCGCTCCTCCACTTCGTTTGTTTTGCCCGGACCGCAACATGGCGCAGACTTGGCATTGGCAAAATACAGAGTCCTACTGGCAGGAAAGTCATATCCTAGGTCGTAGATGTTTCAAAAAGTGTTTTGTAAAACGTCGTATGTACCAAAGCCCTTTAGACGTTCAGCAAAGCGTCTACAGAAGAACTGTTCCTTGTCCTCCTCTTGCATTGTCCGACTCAACAGTTTGGCGCAGACTCAGCGTTTGGCAACGTACGGAGTGCTACCGGCAGCAGCAGGATGATTTCCTAGGCGGTAGGCGTTTTGCAAAACGTGCAGGATGCAAAATCCCTTTAGACATTCTGCAGAACGTCCACGATGTAGTTTTCCTCCTCCTCCTCCTGCTTTGTCCAACTCGCAGTTTGGCGCAGACTCGGCGTTGGCAACGTACGGAGTGCTACCGGCAGCAGGCTCGCCCGTGCCACTCGTCATCCCCTCCGTCACTGCAGTCAAGTTCGACCTCTTCGGCCAACGCTTCGCCACCGCTGCTGCCGATGGCACCGTGTCGGTGTGGCATGTGGAGGTGGGAGGCTGCAGCAACATCCGGCCGTCGGAAACTCGCCAGTGCTTCGCACGAAGTGCCAGGTGCGCTCAGCAGTGATCTTGGAGGGAGGGGGGGAGAGGGGGGGGGGGGGGGGGGGGGGGGGGGGGGGTGGAGAGCTGTGGAATTCTTGGGGGTCTCCCAACCTCTCCTCCTCCACCACCTCTCTTCCTGGCCTTCCCCACCTTTACGTGACCCACTCTTGGACGTGGGAACATGTCGATTGTGACGCACGCCTTAGATCACACTCTCACCTTCGAGCACACTCTCACCTTCGAGTAAATTCTCACATTCGAGTAAATCCTCACATTCGAGTAAATTCTCACATTTGAGTAAATTCTCACATTCTAGTTTATTCTCACATTTGAGCACACTCCCACGTTCGAGCACATTCTCAGACCGTGGTGTTTCTCATCTTGTTTTACTTTGGCAATGCAGCGACGTTGCGTTTGTGGGAGCCAGCAGCACGGTCGTGGCAGCAGCGGGCTTTGCTCCGACGCAGGACAATGTGGTGCTGTGGGACACATTGGCACCGCCCGCGTCGTCTCGAGTCGCACTCAACTGCCATGAAGGTGTGCGTGCCCGCCTGCTCCTCTCTCAAAAGGGACGTGTTTTTTTGTTTTGCTCTTTGGCTCGCTGCTTTCAAGTGCATTGCTTAGCAAGGTGTGTAGTCTGATTATGTAGGAACTATGTCCCCCCCCCCCCCTTCCCCACTGTATTGTCGTGAAGGTGTGTAGTCGTGATTATGTAAAAAAAACATGTGTCCCAACTTGACTCGAGAGACGTGAAGACCGTAGTTGATTCAGGAGACGTGAAGACCGTAGTTGATTCAGGAGACGTGAAGACCGTAGTTGATTCAGGAGACGTGAAGACCGTAGTTGATTCAGGAGACGTGAAGACCGTGGTTGATTCAGGAGACGTGAAGACCGTGGTTGATTCAGGAGACGTGAAGACCGTAGTTGATTCAGGAGACGTGAAGACCGTGGTTGATTCAGGAGATTCTGAATGAATAAGGGGTTGTGCCACCTTGCTCTTCAGTTGGATGGTATTCAAATTATTTTGGTCCATATATCGACTGATACTGCAGGGGTTAGCGTTGGAGGTGTTTGATGGTCTGTCCAAGAAGTGGAACCAAATCATTCGGTGCCTCTCATGTGTCATGGTGTGTTCCTACGATGTAGAACGCAACCAAGCCAGTCTGTTCCTTCGCTCTACTGAATTTGTACCGTCTTCTTCTTCTTCTTTGTTCTACCGACTGGGAGCAGTCTTCTTCTCCTTCTCTCTACTGACTGTGAGGACTCCTCCTCTGCGCTCTACTAACTGTGAGCAGGTGGGGCAAGGTCTATCGCCATACTCGACACGAGCGGCGGAGCCCACACATCCATCTCCAACTCGCTCATCATCACGGGCGGAAAATCCGGCGACATCGCCGTCCACGACTTCCGCTACATCGCAACGGGGCGCGCAGCAAGGCACGGCCGCGGGGCCGACATGAGCAGCCCCCATGCGCACGGGCCCATCCCTCCGGACGCACTCCCCAGCCCACTTCAGTTAGGTGGGAGGGGCAGAGAGGCGCACAGTGCGGGAGGAGGAGGCGGCAGCGACGGACGTTCTCGGTCGCCTACGTGGGCCGGGATGGGAGGAGGCGGCAGGGCAAGTGGGGGAGGAGGTGATGGCAGCGGTGGCCGGGGAGGACATGTGGGGAGCAGTGGGGACAAGACACTTTGGTACATCCCGCGAGCGCATGCGGGTGAGCGCAGACCTTGCGCGTGTCTCTTTCTGAAAATGAGCTCGTCATGCTGATGCAAACCTCAGAACTCTTCTGTCCCCCTGTGGGGACTCTCTGAGGCACGAAGGCTACGAGAGTTTTGGAGTAGACGAGCAGTTGTTGTCCATGTATGAAGAGTTCTTGGCATGTGCGCTTACTCCCCGCCACGAGTTAGACTGGCAACTTTCTGTTGTTCTGTTTCCTCTTTTATGTGCAGGAGGTGTATCCACGATCTCACCCGTCCCCGGCACCTCTCTCTTCTTGACCGGCGGCAAGGACGGCGACGTGCGCCTGTGGGACGCGGCCACGTGCCAGCTGCTGCACCAGTGGACGGGCGCGCACGAGCGTCGCACGTTTCTCAACGCTCGTGGGTTCGGCGCAGTCATGCAGCTCGCCGTCACTGACATTGTTCCGCGGCCCGACGGAATCATAACCTGCGGCGCAGACGGGCTCGTCAAGTTCTGGCACATGAATGAGCACAGGGAGGAATGAGGCTTGGTGAGGTGAAGGGAGGAATGAGGAGTGGTGATGCAAAGGGAGGAATGAGGCTTGGTGAGGTGAAGGGAGAAATGAACGAGCTGTGGATGTTTCTGCATGAAGAAAGCCTGCACGGGGAAACAAAACAAAAGTAAGAAAGAAAAAGGAACGAAAGCTTGGAAGCCCAGCGCCTGACCCATCGTAGTTGTTTCACCAGAGAGCATCACGCCTGATTTCTGCTGCCCATGGTTGGGGATGTGCGATCAAGGCACATGACCCTGTGTACCACTTCCATCATGGCAATGCAGCTCGCCATGATTGTCGCCGCGCCTAGCACCAAGCTGTCCCATGATCCAGTGCCATCACAGGTCGTCACCGCGTCAAAGGCCTCCATGATGAGGGACGTACATGCACTGCGGATGTCACCTCTTGCAGAGGGAATCAATACAAGCATAGATTAAGCTAGAACTTGTGACTGGTACCAATGCTGGTTGTGCATGAGTAGGGACGGTTGCACATGCTTTGCGAAGAGCGCAGAGCTCTGAAGCGCTAGCACAAAGAGCGGTGGACGAAAGCAGGTGACTAAGCTCTGTCTGAGTACTTCTGCACTTATCTCTCCCGTGCTCTGTCGAAGCATATGGCAGGATGAACTCAAATAGAAAGCAGGGATTGGCATCATGGAACGTGTGCATCTTGATGCATGTCCATGTCATTCGCAAATGATTTCTTCTCTTTTCTAGTGAGAGAAGTTGGACTGGATAAACAAAAGCTGGACACCACAAATTACTCGACCTCCCTCTTGGGAAGAGCTCACACTTTCTGAACAGGAACTACTAACCACGCATCATTATTGGCACATTATTCCAGGATGAACCCTGACCAAGTGGTCTTGTCCACAGCGAATGCAGCTGCCATGGACTATGACCCAAGTATCCACCCAGGATGCTCTCACATGACACACCCACAGCGCAATACACACAGGCCCAGTAAGGCTGTTTGCTTGCCCGTTAGTTGATGGGGACGACTGCTGAGACTCCCCTGACCATTCAACTGTGAGGAGCCCTCTCAGCTTCGTTTTCTGCCCTTAATCTTTGAAGAAGCGAAGCCACGAGGATTAGATTGCAGAACCTCCTCGACCTCCTCACCGGCAGACCTGACTTACTCCCCAACTCTCTTCCAGCCTCTTGTGCCTGAGGTTGGCACGAGAGGCTGAAACACTCCAACTGTGACAGATCTTGCGCAGAGCAGCCATTTCTCTCTGACACAGTCCTCTCCTCGACAACAAACCAACTCAGAACCCATCACTTGAATTGCCGCCACTCCGAGAGCCCCCCCTGCCGCTGGCGTCACTGGTGCCGCTACGGCCACGACTGGATGCGCCTGAAATCCCACTCGAACCCGACGTGCCAAATGCCGCAGCCGAAACTACAGCGGGCCTCGAGACTTGACCTTGACGAGCGCTCACTGTGCCCACCAAGCTCTCAGACTCGTCCGCACTTGCGTCCTCCTCCCTTCTCGACCCGCCCTCGGCCGTCCGCCCGATCATCCCCGAGTACTTGGCTTTGATGGCATGCACGTGCAGCGCCACATCCTTCATCTCTGGCCGGAACATGGCGGGGCATCGCACGCAGTCGAAGCCAACGAGGGCAAACTCCAGAATCGCGTCGTCGGGTGCGATCATGACAGGGTCCCGGAGGGCCTGGGCATTGGCAGCCTCGAAGAATGGGCACGCCTACTGGACGATGTGGTCGGAGCCGCCGTCGATCAGCACGCGGCGTCCCGTGATGAGCTCGAGAACGACGACGCCGAGGGAGTAGACGTCGGTGCGAGTCGTCAGCAGCTTCGAGGAGCTGTACTCTGGGTCGAGGTACCCTGGCGTGCCCACAATCTGTGACGACTCGCCCTCGCTCTCCACCTCCTTGACAAGCCCAAAGTCGGCGAGCTTTGCCTGCAGGTTCGAGTCCAGAAGGATGTTCGCAGGCTTGATGTCCCGGTGCACGATCGGCGGCTGAAACCCGTGGAGATACGCACAGCCCTCCGCCACGCCCGCCACGACCTCGAGCCGCTGGAGGAACGAGAGAGGGGGGCAGCCGTCGTGGCGGAGGTGCCGGCGCAGGTCCCCCTCGGCCATGAGCTCGTACACAAAGATCTGCTCCTGGTTCCCCGTGCCCTGGTTGTAGTCCTGGCAGAAGCCCAGCAGGCGGACGAGCCGCGGGTGGTGCAGGCTCGCCATGGCTCTCACCTCCGCCTCGAAATCGTAAGTCATTAGCTTCGCCCGCTTCACTGCCCAGGTCTCCGCCTTGCCTCCTGGGGGCGTTGCGCGGTACACCACACTGAACGCCCCTTCTCCTAGCTTGTTTCCCTCGTCCCAGTTGCCCGTAGCCTTCTCAATCTGCGAGAGAGAATACGCCTGGCACACGTCCAGATCCGACCACCACCGGTGCACCTGCGGCCTCAGCAGCAGGAAGAGCCCCAGCAGCAGCAGCGCCAGCGCCAGCACCGACCCTGCCACGATGCCTGCAATCGCTCCAATGGACATTCCCCCTCCCGTCGCTTCTGGCGCAGGTGGAATCGCGAGCTCGCACGTCAAGGTCCCGTTTGGTAACGTCACAGCAGTGTAACTTTCCGCGCATGCGCACGTGAAATTCGCAGGGTCTGATGGGTCAACCGGTTGGCAAACACCGTTGCCGCCGCAGCTACCAGATGCGCAAAATGAAGCGCAGTCTGTCCCATTGCGCTGGTTGGGGTACGGGGCACCGGGCTGACACACGGCGTTGGCATTCACATCGAAGCAGTTTTCTGCCAGGCTGCGGCCGATGGGGTAGCCGCCATAGTCATACGACCAGCCAGCAGCACTGGGCACTCGAAACGTCTGCACCTGCCCCTCAACCACGCTGTTGTTTCCCGGGCAGAACTTTGTCCCATTCGCATACAGCGTCGGGCTGCCCGAGAAATAATTATTGGCAAGGTTGAGCCCTCCGGATGTTGCAGACATGGAGACAAAGTCACGGACCTGCCTGTAGAAAAAATTGAGGCCCAAATCGAGGTACCCGAGCTTGGGGATGGCATAGAAGAGGCATTCGGGCAGCTGCCCATACAAATAATTCGATGAGAGAATCAGCATTTGGAGGGCGCTGAGGGAGCAGATAGATGACGTCAGTACCCTGCTCAGCCGGTTGCCTCCAAGGAGAAGGGTCTTGAGGTTGCGAAGCGCAAAGAGGTCCTCCGGAATGCTGCCCGAAAAACTATTATTCACGAGCTCAAGAAGGCGAAGGCTCTGCAGCCTCGAGATTGCAGGCGGTATGTCAGGAGAGAGGCCGGGGTTGTTGGAGACGAAGAGGTAGTGGAGCTGGGGGAGTGAGGAGAGGGAGTCGGCCAGAAGAAGTCCGGAGAACTCATTCCCAGACATGTCCAGCCACTCCAGCTTCTTCAGCACGGAGAGGTCAGGAAACGACCCAGAAAATTGGTTTTCGCTCAGCGTGAGGGCGGCGAGACCGGTCATGTTCGCGAAGATCGCCGTCGGAACGGTCCCCGACAGACGGTTTCCAGACAGACTGAGCATGGCTAGCCCCGAGAGGAGGCCGAGCGACGATGGGAGAGGGCCCGAGAAATCATTGTCCCGGAGGATCATGACGGGCCCTGGCCAGAGGCGTATGGTGTCAGGTAGGGGGCCGGAAAAGTCGTTGTTGTAGAGGTAGACTTGGGAGAGACGAGTTAGGGTGAAGATCTGCGAAGGAAACGGGCCCTTGATGCTGTTGCCTTCGAGGGAGAGGAACGTGAGCCTCTTCAGGCTCGTGAGCTCGTCGGGGAACGAGCCCCCGAAACGGTTGTAGCCGATGGCGAGGACCTCCAGGTTGGTCAGATCGGCGACGGATTCGAGGCCGCCGGTGAGGAGGTTGTAGACGACGTCGAGGACGTTGAGGGATTTTAGAGCGGCGAAGCTTGAGGGAATGATTCCGGTGAAATCGTTGTATTGGAGCACGAGGGTTTGGAGGGCCGTTGCGCCTCCGAGGGAAGGGGGGATGGCACCACTGAGCTGGTTGGAGCTGAGGACGAGGGAAGTGAGGGATGACGCATCACGGAAGTTTGTGGGGAGAGGGCTTTGGAGGTTGTTGGAGTTGAGCTCGATGTTTCGGAGCGAGGGAAGGGAGAAGAGACCAGAGGGGAGCGTGCCCGAGAGGCTGTTGTCAGGAATGGCGAAGTGCGTGAGGGAAGATAGGAGGGAGACAGAGGAGTGGATGGAGCCGCTTAGAGAGTTCCCCCCCAACTGAAGCTCCTGCAACTTGCTGAGCGTGAAAAGCTCCGAGGGAACAGAGCCGAAGATGCTGTTGCCGGAGAGGTCGAGGGAAAGGAGGTTCGGGCAGAGGGAGAGTTCTGTGGGGATCTGCCCGTACATCCCTGCTTGTCTGAGGGAAAGAACGCGAAGATTCTTCAAGAAGCTAGCCCATAAGGGGAGTGCGAGCTGGTTGTTGTCCAGGTTGAGGTAGGTGAGTGAGGTCAGGATGGTCAGATACGCTTCTGGCGCGCCCCGCAGTCCTGCCCCTGCAAGGCTTAGAGCCTCGAGGGACGATGACAGGCCAGTGAGCCAGAGGAAGTCCTCGAACCGGGGAGGGCTGAGGGAATCGGCTGCGAGGGAATCGGGTCCGGCTGGCCACGACGAGCCGATGAGCATGATTCGTCGGAGCGAGGAGAGGGAGCCGAGTTCAGAGGGGAGAAATTCTGAGAAGGTGGAGTTGGTCACCACGAGGGAAGAAAGGTGCGCAAGGCCTGAGATTTCCGGAGGAAAAGTGACGTTGTCGAGGGATTTCACCGAGAGGCTCGTGACGACGAGAACTGTGCTCGATGCCGCTGGCACCACGACGCTAGAGGAGTTTGCTGACCTGCTGCTGCGGGTTTCTGCGGCAGCAGCAGAGGCTGCTGTGACGGCGGTGCAGCCCACCCCGGGCCAGGTGTGGCAGCTTGTGTTGATGGTGCTGAGGGACCACTGAGGGATCATCCATGCCGCCTGAAGGGCACGGAGGGGTGGGATTTGGGACGGCGAGAGGGAGGGAGTGGCGTTGGAAGTGGCTGGCTTCGTCGCGGCAGGAGGATTGGCTGCTCCAGCAGAGCGGACGAGGGCACGGAGCTCCCGGTTGCGAACACCGTGCCTCACTTCCACTTGCGAAGCATGGTAAACATCTGCGAGAAAAAGACAAAGATGAGAAGGGGATGAATGGCGAGAGAGAAGAGGAGGAGGTGAGAGGTTCTGCTGCAGTGGAGGAGCGGCGCATTTCATTAGGAGAGTGTGAAGAGCATGAGAAAGCGGATCAGATGAAGAGCAAGAGAGAGTGGTGAGGGAGGCCTTGCGGGCCAACGGAAGAGGGAGTTGGGTGGGGAGGTTGATTGCAGTTGGGAGAGTGAGGGAGGAGGGGGGACTCAAAGGTGAGGTTGGAGTGTATGGTTAGGGGCAGCAGGGCAGCAGGGAAGCAGGGAGCAGTGAGTGGGTGAGTGACGGGGGTGATGAAGCAGGGAGGGGTTGTTGGGAGAGGGCAGAAGAGAGAGAGAGGGGGAGGGGAGGAAGGGAGTGGGAGACGGAGGGAATGGAAGAGGATTGGAGGACAGAAGGAGGCAGGGAGGAGGAAAACAGGTGGGAGAGGATGGAGAGTGAAGGGCAGAAGGGAGGAATGGAGGTTTTGGAAGGAGGGAGGGCGTGAGGGATGTAGGGAAGGAGATGGAGAGGGGGGGGGAGAGAGAGGGAGAGATAGAGGAGGGAAGAGAGAGAGGAAGGAGAGGATGGGGATAGGAGGAGCGGGAGAGAGGGTGGAGAGAGGGAGAGAGAAGGAGAGAGGGGGGATCAAAAAAGGGATGGTGGGGAAGAAGACACTGATACTTGAGGGTCAAACATATGGAGGTAGGGAGGGAGGGAAGGAGGAAGAGAGGGAGGGAGGGAGGGAGGAAGAGAGGGAATGAGGTATGAAAGGAGGGGGAAGTGGGTGGGAAGTGGGAAGGAGTGGTGGGAGTGAGGATGGAGAAAGTTTGGGATAGAGAGAGGGAGAGAGGGAGAGAGAGAGGAGGGTGGGGGAGGGGGAGGGAAGGGACACAAAGGGAAGGGGACACAAGAAGAGGTAGACATGTGGATCACGAACAGGAAAACAACGCACCTTGGTGTTTCATGATGCGCACATGTGTTTTACAACAAACCGATGTGTTCTACAACAAACTGATGTGTTTTAGAACAATACCATGCCGCAAAACTTTCAACACCATGCCGCAAACCTTTCAACACCATGCCGCAAACCTTTCAACACCATGCCGCAAAACTTTCAACACCATGCCCCAAAACTTTCAACACCATGCTGCATCTACAATCCTGCACACCACCCAGCAGGGGACACAAGACACCATCGCCAACCATCCCTGACACCATCGCCAACCATCCCTGACACCATCGCCAACCATCCCTGACACCATCGCCAACCATCCCTGACACCATCGCCAACCATCCCTGACACCATCGCCAACCATCCCTGACACCATGTGCCTACTCACCGTATTGCTCAAAATGGAGGGCCGCTGGGCCGTGTAGGGTCCAGCACGAAAGCAGTTTTGAGCATGAAAAAGAGCTGCTACACATTGGCTTGACCAACAGCCAAACACTTCTCACCGAATCGGTCGAAGGAAGGGCCGCTGGGCCGTGTAGGGTCCAGCACGAAAGCAGTTTTGAGCATGAAAAAGAGCTGCTACACATTGGCTTGACCAACAGCCAAACACTTCTCACCGAATCGGTCGAAGGAAGGGCCGCTGGGCCGTGTAGGGTCCAGCATGCGCTTCTTACGGATGCCTCCTCCGATGCGGGTGCAGTCTGTCACAGTTCCCCCGATGAAGAAGAAGATGAGGAAGAAGGAGAGGAAGGGGAGGTGGAGCGGTGTGTGGAGGGGACGGAGGGAGCGGGAACGGCCCGAGGGAATCAGCCTGGCAGCTTCCCTCCCTGCACCTGGTTGCTTGGAAGCTTCCTCTCCCACACCTTCTCCACCTCCATCTCCTTCTCGTCCTCCCCTCTCTCCTATCTGCAATCCCCGCCGATGATGGGCACGACACCGTGTACATGACGTCACGGATGACGTCATCACGAAGAACGAACGATGCCTGGAGCAGTGGAGCAGAGCGCGCAGTCACATTGACGGCACACAATCGTCAGCGAGTGGGCCGTGGGACGAGTGGGCAACGGAAGATTTGGGCGGGAAGCGAGAGGGTGGGGGAGAAAATGCGGGCAGAGGGAGGGGGTGGAGTTGTCTAAAGCTTGTCGATGGGTAGAAGTAACAGTAAGGAAGGAACGAGGTTCAAGGATCGGGAAGAGTGGTGAGGAAGGTGAATGGCCGGAGAGGGCATGGGACGATGTCGTGGGCGGCGTAGTGGACGCCGTAGGAGGAGACTTGCGAGGGTACAGCGACGGTAGTAGGGTTCGAATTCGTGGGGCTGACTTGAAGAGCAGAAGCAGAGATGTTGCTGCTTCAGCCAAGGCTGCTTGTGAGGAGATGTGATGTCGTGCGGCGCTGCGCAGCAAAGCAAGCGTTGTCCGGAGAATGACAGACGGGTAGTGGCCAAAGAGGGGAATGGGTCGCCATTGTCGGCATGCGCCGCCTTGTCGTGCTGCTGCTGCTCCTGCCGCTGCTGCTGCTGCTAGGTGAGGTCAGGTGAGGTGGAGGTGGCCGTGCGGGCCGAATTTTCGCCAGCGCGCCAGCGGGGTTGTCAGATTCAACACACACAAGCGTCGAAGAAATGCAGCGAGCACATGTCGCCACACGCAAGAATTTTTGGCCGGGGTCACAGGCCATCAGATGGGGTTTTAAAAAGGACGGAGTAGTTATATACCCATCGTTTCGCCAGATTTAGTAGCGATGTCCATGGTTTTTAACAAAATAACAGCGATGCCCATATTTGTCCTTCTTCGAGCGAAAATGGGCACGACTGTCATATTTCTCATGTATTCACCGAATTCGACATGGATTTCGACTTCGACGGCGGAGCCGAACTTCGCCCGCCATCCCGAGCTCGCAGGAGGGGTTCCGGGGCGAACCCTCCCTGCGAGCTTGCGATGACACTGCCAAACCCCCTACTTAAACTAGGGGGTTTGCCGTAGGTTTGGGGGGGTTTGCGAGTTGCGGTGCACGTGTGATAGAAGAAAAGGAATCTGCCGGGCCCCGCTACCGCGGGGCCCGGCAGATGCCCGGGCAAGTAAAAAAATAAAACCCAAACCCTGCATTTAACCTAGGGGGTTTGTCGTAGGTTTGGGGGGGTTTGCAAGACGCGGCGCACGTGTGATAAATGAAAGGGAATCTGCCGGGCCCCGCTACCGCGGGGCCCGGCAGATGCCCGGGCAAGTAAAAAAATAAAACCCAAACCCCCCAGTGT
>SZWC01003748.1:77035-120356 GCA_023375785.1 Penium margaritaceum
GAGGGGGGGCGAGGGCACGAGGCCTCGAGGCCTCGCCCTCGAGGCCCTCGTGGCCTCTCAGCCGCCGATCGGGCTGAGGCCGCGATCGGCGGCTGGTGGCTGGCCGGCCGGTGGCCGGCCGGTCACTTGGCCGGCCGCCGGCCGTCCAGCCGACCGGCAGCGAGCTGGCCGGCGGCCAGCGAAGTGCTGGCCGCCGGCCAGCCCTCGCTGACGCAAGGGGTGGTGCGCAACCACCCCTCGCTTCAGCGAGGTGGGAGGGCCGAACCGGCCCTCCCGCTACATTCCTCCCCACTTATTATGAACCGTCCCGGTTCATGAACAACAAGTAGGATCGTCAGATAGTGAGTCATCAACATTGTGAAAGAAAATTAATAATTTCAATCACCAGCTAAACATGAACACGTGCATGGTACTTAGACCTAAGCTGCAGCTTGTAGGTCAGCACGGCTAGCGGCCTCCCCCGTTTAGGTTGGAGCGTCCGTGCGACAACCATGTTGGGCGTCCCCAACCTCCTATGGTCGCTGTCCATGAATGCTGCCCTGTGGGAATGTTGTTCAATTTTCCGCGTTCAGGTGGTACCTCCTACCACGCGTCGATCTGTGCGAGCTGCAAGCTCGCTCCAGTACTCGTTGACCACCCCTATGGGCAACCGAGATTCGGGCTCCCATGAATTATGTTCAGGTCCACAACCGGCCCAATGAACGAGGTACTCCCTGACAACGCGCGACCGAAGACTACGCTCTTGGTGCTGGAGTAGGCGAAGGACCTCATATTGGCCGTCGGCAGCCAGGACTGCTGGTGGTGGCTGAACGGTTCCTTCTGCCGTGTATGGAGCGAGCAGGCTCACATGAAAAACGTCATGTATCTTCATACTCGGCGGAAGTAGCAATCTGTATTCCACTGGCCCGATGCGTTCCACAATGGGAAACGACCCAATCCACTTCGGTAGAAGTTTTCTTGCCCCTGGCGACTTCAGCTGAAGGTTTTTAGTGCTAAGCACCACTTTGTCACCGATGTCAAATGAGACCTCCCGGCGACCTTTGTCGGCATATGCCTTTTGTCGCTGCCGAGCTGCTTGAAGGTGTCCCTTCGCCTCCTGTAACAAGGAGTCGATGCGCTCGGCAAAGGCTTGAGCGGAAGGAACCTGCCCTTCTGTACTCCCACTCTTCACCAATGAAGAGGGTACCACTGGATGCCGACCACTGTTCAACACGAACGGTGTGAACTGTGTGGACTTGTTCACCGAGTTGTTCACCGCTAACTCTGTCGGTGCTATGAATTCGTCCCAATCATGCATGGCAGGATCCACGTACATGTGGAGCAACTGCTCCAGAGTGCGATTCATGTGCTCTGTTTGTCCTTCAGTTTGAGGGTGAAACGCTGTCGACATTTGCGACTCGCTGCCGAAGTACTCGTGCATCTTTTGCCAGAACTTACTAGCAAATTTTCGATCTCAATCGGAGATAATGCGCAACGGCAAGCCGTGGTACTTTACGACACCCTCAAAGAAGAGACGAGCGGTCTCCTCTGCGTTCACGTCAGTGGTTGTAGGAATGAATTGTGTCATCTTCGTCAAAAGATCCACAACCACTAGTATTGCATCATGGCCACGGGCCGTGTCCGGAAGACCAGTAATGAAGTCCATGCTGACGCACTCCCATGGAGTCCCAGGAATGGGAAGCTGCTGGAGGAGTCCAGCAGGCTTCTTGTTACTTGTCTTATTCCGAAGACATGGGTCGCATGTCATGCAATACTTACGGACATCGACACTCCACCCTGGCCACCAATAGTGGTCCGAGAGTGCCTGTCTGGTCTTTCGGGGTCCCACGTGACCTGTGACCGGCGGGTCGTGGAACTGGGAGATAACCTTTGCTCGAAGGTCTGCTAAGTGTGGCACAACAACTTGTTCTCCGTGCCAGAAGATTCCTGCGGCCTTCACCAAGCCGTACTTGTCCAGATTTCGAGAGTCCTGAAACCAAGAATCCACACAGTATCCCATCCGGATCCTGTTTACAAAACCGATGTAATGGATAATCTCTCGTGGTGGTTGACACAGAGGTGCAGGAGGATCTGGTGGTTGTACGGTTGCTGTTGCAATGGCTATAAAACACCCACTGACCTTGGTGGTTTCTTTAATTTCCACAGACTGTCGGCTTAGTGGATCGGCCACATTGATGCGTCCTGGCCGATATTCCGATGTGAACGAGAATCGACTCAGGTATTCGCTCCAACGCGCCTGTCGTCTTGACAGGTTCGGTTGCGTTTAGAAAAACACCAATGGATTATGGTCGGTCACGACCGTCACACCCCCTCCAGCACCCTCAAGGTAGCAACGCCACATCCTGAAAGCGTGTACTACCGCAAGGAGCTCTTGATCCCCAGTCGTGTACCGCGTTTCCGCGGGTATGAGCTTCCGGCTCTCATACGCAACTGGGTGACCGTTCTGCATGAGGAAGGCTCCAAGTCCAACTACCGACGCATCACATCGAACCTCCCACGGTTGCGATGGATCCGGAAGAGCTAGGACGGGCGCCGTGGAGAGAAGCTCTTTGACTTTGAGAAAAGCGTTCTCGCAATCAGATGTCCATTCCCAACGCACGTCTTTTCGCGTGAGCCTGGTTAGCGGTGCTACCAGGGTCAAATACCCTTGCATAAACCATCGAAAGTAGTTTGCAAGGCCGAGGAAAGACCGAATCTGCCCAACATTTTCGCGGCGTGGCCAGTCCACAACGGCTTGGACTTTTCGTGGGTCGACGCAGATGCCGTCCTTGCCGACGATGTGTCCAAGGTATTCGAGCTCATCTTGTGCAAACTTGCACTTGCTCACTTTCGCATAGAACTTCTGTTCCCGAAGGATTGCGAGAACTTCGCGCAGATGTTCTATGTGCTCTTCCATTGATTTGGAGGAAACCATGATGTCATCCAGGTAAACCAAGACAAACTGTCCGAGTTTCTTGGCGAACGTTCGGTTCATTTCTCCTTGGAAGGTTGCCGGGGCATTTGTAAGCCCGAAGCATAACACTCGGAACTCATAGTGTCCCATGTGCGTTTGAAACGCGGTTTTGGGCACATCATCTTCCGTGATGCGGATTTGATGGTACCCTTGAGACAAATCCAAGGACGAAAATTCTTTTGCGCCTTGGAGTTGGTCAAAAAGGTCTTCAATCCGCCGTAAGGGGAATCGATTTTTCACCGTCAGCTTGTTCAACGCCCGGTAATCTACGCACACGCGTAAACCACCATCCTTTTTGTTCACAAAAAGGATCGGTGCACCGTACGGCAAGGTACTTGGCTCGATCCATCCTTTTGCAAGGTACTCTTTGATTTGGCGTTCGGCCTCTCGCCTTTCTGCTGGACTAAGGCGATACATGGGTCTGAACGGAGGAGTCGCCTCCGGTTGCAGCGGAATCGTGTGGCCCATGTGTCTTTCTGGAGGAAGCCCAGCCAGTGGGTCTTGGAATACATCCGAGAACTCCGCCAATAGAGATCTGATCTCTTGTGGCGTGTCTTCCGTCACGTCGTCTTCCACTTTCAAGAGCTGAGCCAAGAAGTATCGACAACCTTGTTGAATACGTCTCTTGACCGGCATTGCACATAAGCTGGCATGGACTTTGAGTCGAGTCGGTGATAATTCCGTACTCAGAATCAACGTAAAGCGGCATTGTCCTTTTCGGAGGATCAAACGCTTTGATTCAAAGCACATTAGAGCCTTGTTGTCACGGAGCCAGGGATTGCCTAGCACCACGTCAAACGGGTCAAGAAGGTTGAGTACCTTCAACGTGACACTCTGTGTGTACCCTTGAATACAAATTTTNTTTACAAGTACCGATCACGGGTACCGTACGGTTGTCACCGACAACAACTGCGCCATTCGATGGCTCGTACTTCAGGCCAACCTGTCGGGTAAAGCCAAGGCTAACAAAAGAGTCGTCCCCTCCAGTGTCAGCCAGTACGTTCACGGGAGCACCAGCTAGGTGTCCTTTGAACTATATCGTCATGTTGCCTCCACTCTTCCGAGTGAACAGACTCGACGATGGTAAGCCGAGTTTGTGATAAACACGGAATATGTACGACGGGCGTCGCAACTCCCATGATTCACCCACTCGAGTCCACATCTTGTGGGCACATGTGAATTCGGCTAGCACCTTCCAGTCTTTAAATTTGCCTGGGTCGAAATCGTCGACTAAAGGTACTGCGAACGTGATTGAACTCATTGCTTTGAGGGCGTTTGCTTCAATCACTGTGTTACACCACTCTTGCACAGTGGTTGGTGTCGCCACCACTAAGCAGGTTCGGTCATGCATCTCGTCTGGTGATGCAAGATTTAGTGGGCAATGTCGATCAGCAAGTGCAGAATGAGGTTCAATGAGAGGGGAGAAAACAACAGAGAAATTTGAACTCGTCAAAAACTCAAATTGTTTAACATCCTCGTCTGAAAACATGAACTCACACTCGTGATCCAGTTTTATCCCTGAGTGGTCCCCACTGACGTCACTCAGGGGTGGGGAAAACCCGCCCCACGGCCCTGTCCGTTACCACGGCCGGGCCCATTGCCGCGACCGCGACCCTGTCCACGGCCTTGTCCGCGGCCTCCTGCTGCACCATCCCCACGAGGTGCCGCTGCTGCGGCTAGCGCCGCGGCCTCTTGTCCACCACCAGCAGCCTCAGGGCACTGAGCCCTAAAGTGGCCCGGCTGCATGCAGTTGTGGCAGAGCCCTTCGTGGAAGGCTGCGTTGCGACGCTCACGCGTTGCGTGCAGCTCGTCATTCTTGCGGCTGCGCTTGTTGTTGGGACCCTTGTATCCACCAGCCTTCTTGGCCGGAGGGTTTGTAGGCTGCTTGCCCTTGGCCCCGCCTCGCTGTCAAGCTGACTCACCAGCCCCTGCAGCGTTCACGCGCATGTCGCGACCCTGCTGTGCATGCGCGTTCGGCCGTGCATCAGAGTAGTGCTTCGGGTTCGCCGAGTACACTTCGCTCATGTAGTCGCGCAACGCCCTCCAGCTTGTCCAAGCTTGGCCAGTGGCTATCGTGGTGGTCTTGTCCTTCAGCTTCTCGCTGGTGAGACCATCACGCAAGTACTCCAGCAGCATGCACTCTGGGTACTTGAACGTCTGAGTGCCATCGCCCTCGGTGAAGCTTTCGGCTTCCTCCACGAGTGCGGTGAATTCGCTCAAGTAAGGTTCGAGCGAGCTGCCCAGCTGCCTGAAGTCCTTGATCTTGTGGAAGGCGCGCTGCGCCTCCTCACGTTGGGTGCACTTCTTGCGCATAATCTCACAGAAGGCCTCCCACGGCATGGGCTGCCACTCGAGGTGCGGCTGCTGCACAGTCCAATCCTTGACCACGTACTTGAAGAGTTTGTCTTCAAGCCGCGTCGTGGCAAGGTCGCCCCACTGACTGAGTGGAGCCTTATGGACACGTAGAATGTGCTCCATGCGGTTTAGCCAGTCGGTCAGCTTCAGCCCTCTCGGAAGATCTCCACACTGTGGAGGAAGGACGTGTTCATGACCGACCCCGAAGTCGTCGAGGTAGGCAAGTCGTCGCTGCCACCGGCAGTGGCATCCGCAGCTGCGGCACGCTGCACTTGCTGCTGCATCCGCACCTGGGTCACGCTCTGCAACGCCTTGTCGAGGTCGTTGCATCGGCGGCTTGCCTCATGGGCGGCCAGGCGCTGCAGCTGACGATCACGGTCAAGGTCCGCGATGCTCTGCCCGGCGTGGGCCAGCAGGTTGGCGAACGCGAACTTGAGCTCTGATGTCATCAGAGCATCGGCGATAGCCTCCAGGGCCTCGCGTTGTCCGTGCACCCTTACCCACTGCAAGAGGGTACGTTTCGCGGACACGCCTCCAAGGAGTCCCACCTTTCGGAGGAGACTATCGTCAGCGACGACGCCCGAGTGGGCGCTGCCCTGCCCCATCGCGGCCACATCGTAGGAAGGGGGGTCTGTCCCCATTCCTACGAGTGGTACCGTATCTCCACCGTCGGTGGTGATCTTCAGTCAGCCTGCCGCCCCAGCAGCAAACTCCGCAAGCCTACGACGGCCATCGCGAATTGCTTTTGCGGCGTCGTCGTCCGGCTCGTTCTCGCGGGAACTTCCCGTGTGACTGCTTTCAGCGCCCTTGCTGCTCTCGGCAGTCTCGCTGCTGTCGGTGGCTTCAGGCGATGCGGCGGGCGCCTTTTCCTTCTCGAGCAATCGGCTCGAGTTTGTTGCACGACGATGGCGATGGTCGCGATCCTCGTCGCCTTCGCCATCGTCGGCGTCGTGCTCTTCGCGGGGGTCCTCCTGCGGAAGATCCTCCTCCATCGCGTCGTCCGTCGCATGGGGGTCGTCCATGTGTGCGTCGACGTGCTCGTCGAGCACCTTTGCGGCCTCCGTACACTTCTCGGTATCGCCGAGGTTGGCGTCGGTTGCCTTAGGCGACACGGTTGCCTTAGGCGGCACGGTTGCCTTAGGCGGGTGCTCGCGGCGGCGGCTCCCAAAACTTGGAGTCCGCCGAGGGCGTGTGGTGAGAACGTCACCACCTTGCCCTTGTTGGTCCTAGACAGTCCGGCACTTGCCATCTCGTCGCTCGTGCAACTAGCACGTGGAGACCATTGTGAGGATCGCCCCACAACTTTGAGGAGGAATCACCTCCTAAAGTTACGCTCTCACGATCGGTGAGGCAATTATAAATTTAATTTCTACTTTCCTAGGCCGCCACGTCGGCACAAGGTCGTGGGTTTAGAAACTAGTCCTCCTAAGCCGTGACTCACGGCACTTGGTAGCAACTAGGATCTAGGAAAACAGAAAATCATAACACAAGGAAGTAACAAGGAGTGTGAGTACCGCTCACAAAACTAAGACAAAGAGCAAGAAGGCAAACAAGTACTAAGTCAAGAACGAAAAGACTACTTTTCTTCTTGTCTTCTTGTCTTCTTGTCTTCTTCTCTTCTGGTCTTCCTTGGTCTCTTCTTGCGTCTTCTTGTCACGTCTCGCGCCCCTTGGCGGCGTCCTCCTTGAGCCGGCGGCGTTGGGGGAGCCGCCAAAAGTCCCCAAGTTATCACCCTCCTTCTTTTTAGGGTGCTCTCAGGTCGTGAGAGTCCCTAAGCTTCCGGAGGGACGCTGTCCCAATTTTTTGGATGAAGGAGGTTTGAAGAAGCCTTGAAAGTGAGGAGGATTTTGTGGTTTTAGAGGTGGGAACTCCCCAACCCGCCCCACAAAAATCCTCCTAGTCCCCTGGAAGTGTGGAGAGGCTAGAAAGAAGTGGCTCCACAAAGTAGGATTTTTCTCCAGCTCTGCAACACACTTTACGGCGCTTCAATCCGTGAAGTATGGATGTCGTAGTCCCTTCTGGCATTTCTGCTACTGCTTGCAGCTGCCGGCGGCGTTTTATATCTGACGTGGCCGCCGTTTCCGTCGAACCCTTAGTCGCGAGGGTCGTCTGGCTCTGAGAACCACTGTAACGGGCTGAGTCTCCAGCTCCTGCTCTGAAGTCGTTGTCGGAGTTCGCAGAATGGCGTTCTCAGTCTGCGTCAGGGGTTTACCCCCCTTCGCAAGACTGAGGGGCAATCGTCATCAACGACCCAGAGCAGGGAGACTCGAATATTTCGATTCTCCGGAGGCCCATTTCCGTTTTTAACCAAACCCCTGGTTTTGGGACCCAAACCAGGGGTTTTTACCTTGAACTCGTGTGTTAGCACGAGTTATTTCGTTCGTTTTATGTCGAAGTTCGTCGTAAACGAACTTCGATTCATGTTTTGTCGTTCTGGCACGAAATCGTCGCGTGCGAGGCACGCTGGCGATTTCGCGCCAGCGAATTTCACCTCTCCCTCGCTCCCCCTATCCCTTATCCTCTCTTGCTCGTTTGCAAGGAGGGCGAGGGGGGGCGAGGGCAAGAAGCCTCGAGGCCTCGCCCTCGAGGCCCTCGTGGCCTCTCAGCCGCCGATCGGGCTGAGGCTGCGATCGGCGGCTTGTGGCTGGCCGGCCGATGGCCGGCCGGTCACTTGGCTGGCCGCCGGCCGTCCAGCCGGCCGGCAGCGAGCTGGCCGGCGGCCAGCGAAGTGCTGGCCGCCGGCCAGCCCTCGCTGACACGAGGGGTGGTGTGCAACCACCCCTCGCTTCAGCGAGGTGGGAGGGCCGAACCGGCCCTCCCGCTACACTTGGAGTTGGTCAAAAAGGTCCTCAATCCGTGGTAAGGGAATCGATTTTTCACCGTCAGCTTGTTCAATGCCTGGTAATCCACGCACATGCGTAAACCACCGTCCTTCTTGTTCACAAAAAGGATCGGCGCACCGTACGGTGAGCTACTGGGCTCGATCCACCCTTTTGCAAGGTACTCTTTGATTTGGCGTTCGGCCTCTCGCCTTTCTGTTGGGCTAAGGCGATACATGGGTCTGAACGGAGGAGTCGCCTCTGGTTGCAGCGGAATCGTGTTGCCCATGTGTCTTTCTGGTGGAAGCCCAGCCGGTGGGTCTTGGAATACATCCGAGAACTCCGCCAATAGAGATCTGATCTCTTGTGGGGTGTCTTCCGTCACGTCGTCCTCCACTTTCTGCAGCTGAGCCAAGAAGTATCGACAACCTTGTCGAATACGTCTCTTGACCTGTATTCCAGACAAGCTGGCATGGACTTTGAGTCGGGTCGGTGATGATTCCGTACTCAGAATCAACGTAAAGTGGCGTTGTCCTTTTCGGAGAATCAAACGCTTTGATTCAAAGAACATTAGAGCCTTGTTGTCACGAAGCCAGGGATCGCCTAGCACCACGTCAAACGGGTCAAGAAGGTTGAGTACCTTCAACGTGACACTCTGTGTGTACCCTTGAATACAAATTCTCGCTTTACAAGTACCGATCACGGGTACCGTACGGTTGTCACCGACAACAACTGCGTCATTCGATGGCTCGTACTTCAGCCCAACCTGTCGGGTAAAGCCAAGGCTAACAAAAGAGTCGTCCCCTCTAGTGTCAGCAAGTACGTTCACTGGAGCACCAGCTAGGTGTCCTTTGAGCTGCATCGTCATGTTGCCTCCACTCTTCCGAGTGAACAGACTCGACGACGGTAAGCAGAGTTTGTGATAAGCACGGAATCTGTACGACGGGCATCGCAACTCCCATGATTCACCCACTCGAGTCCACATCTTTTGGACACGTGTGAATTTGGCCAGCACCTTCCAGTCTTTAAATTTCACTGGGTCGAACTCGTCGACTAAAGGTACTGCGAATGTGATTGAACTCATCGCTTTGAGGGTGTTTGCTTCAATCACTGTATTACACAACTCTTGCACAGTGGTTGGTGTCGCCACCACTAAGCAGGTTCGGTCATGCATCTCGTCTGGTGATACAAGATTTAGTGGGCAATGTCGATCAGCAAGTGCAGAATGAGGTTCAATGAGAGGGGAGAAAACAACAGAGAAATTTGAACTCGTCAAAAACTCGAATCATTTAACATCCTCGTCTGAAAACATGAACTCACACTCGTGATCCAGTTTTACCCCTGAGTGGTCCCCACTGACGTCACTCAGGGGTGGGGAAAACCCGCCCCACGGCCCTGTCCGTTACCACGGCCGGGTCCATTGCCGCGACTGCGACCCTGTCCACAGCCTTGTCCGCGGCCTCCTGCTGCAGCATCCCCACGAGGTGCTACTGCTGCAGCTAGCGCCGTGGCCTCTTGTCCACCACCAGCAGCCTCAGGGCACTGAGCCTTAAAGTGGCCCGGCTGCATGCAGTTGTGGCAGAGCCCTTCGCGGAAGGCTGCGTTGCGACGCTCACGCGCCGCCTGCAGCTCGTCATTCTCGAGGCTGCGCTTGTTGTTGGGACCCTTGTGTCCACCAGCCTTCTTGGCTGGAGGGTTTGTAGGCTGCTTGCCCTTGGCCCCGCCTTGCTGTCCAGCTGACCCACCAGCCCCTGCAGCGTCCACGCGCATGTCGCGACCTTGCTGTGCTCGCGAGTTTGGCCGTGCATCAGAGTAGTGCTTCGGGTTCACCGAATACACTTCGCTCATGTAGTCGCGCAACGCCCTCCAGCTTGTCCAAGCTTTGCCAGTGGTTGTCGTGGTGGTCTTATCCTACAACTTCTCGCTGGCGAGACCATCACGCAAGTACTCCGGTAGCATGCACTCCGGGTACTTGAACGTCTGAGTCCCATCGCCCTCGGTGAAGCTTTCGGCTTCCTCCACGTGTGCGGTGAACTCGCTCAAGTAGGATTCGAGCGAGCTGCCCAGCTGCCTAAAGTCATTGATCTTGTGGAAGGCACGCTGCGCCTCCTCACGTTGGGTGCACTTCTTGTGCATGATCGCGCAGAAGGCCTCCCACGGCATAGGCTGCCACTTGAGGTGCGGCTGCTGCGCAGTCCACTCGTTGACCACGTACTTGAAGAGTTTGTCTTCAAGCCGCGTCGTGGCAAGGTCGCCCCACTGGCTGAGTGGAGCCTTGTGGACACGTAGAACGTGTTCCATGCGGTTCAGCCAGTCGGTCAGCTTCACGCCCTTCCGGAAGATCTCCACACTGTGGAGGAAGGATGTGTTCATGACCGACCCCGAATTCGTCGAGGTAGGCAAGTCGTCGATGCCACCGGCAGTGGCATCCGCAGCTGCGGCACGCTGTGCTTGCTGCTGCATCCGCACCTGGATCACGCTCTGCAACGCCTTGTGGAGGTCGTTGCATCGGCGACTTGCCTCATGGGCGGCCAGGCGCTGCAGCTGGTGATCACGGTCAAGGTCTGTGATGCTCTGCCCGACGTGGGCCAGCAGGTTGGCAAACGCGAACTTGAGCTCTGATGTCGTCAGAGCATCGGCGATAGCCTCCAGGGCCTCGCGTTGTCCGTGCACCCTTACCCACTGCAAGAGGGTACGGTTCGCGTACACGCCTCCAAGGAGTCCCACCTTTCAGAGGAGACTATCGTCGGCGACGACGCTCGAGTGGGCGCTGCCCTGCCCCATTGCGGCCACATCGTAGGAAGGGGGGTCCGCCCCCACTCCTCCGAGTGGTGCTGTATCTCCACCGTCGGTGGTGATCTTGAGTCGGCCTGCCGCCTCAGCAGCAAACTCGGCAAGCCTACGACGGCCATCGCAAATTGCCTTTGCGGTGTAGTCGTCTGGCTCGTTCTCACGGGAACTTCCCGTGTGACTGCTTTCAGCGCCCCTGGTGCTCTCGGCAGTCTCGCTGCCGTCGGCAGCTTCAGGCGATGCGGCGGGCGCCTTTTCCTTCTCAAGCAATCGGCTCGAGTTCGCCGCACGATGATGGCGATGGTCGCGATCCTCGTCGCCTTCGCCATCGTCGGCGTCGTGCTCTTCGTCTTGGTCCTCCTCCGGAAGATCCTCCTCCATCGCGTCGTCCGTCGCATGGGGATCGTCCATGTGCGCGTCGACGTGCTCGTCAAGCACCTTTGCGGCCTCCGCATGCTTCTCGGTGTTGCCGAGGTTGGCGTCGGTTGCCTTAGGCGGCACGGTTGCCTTGGGCGGTACGGTTGCCTTAGGCGGCACGGTTGCCTTTGGCGGTACGGTTGCCTTTGGGTTGGCAACCGTGCTCGCGGTGGCGGCTCCCAAAACTTGGAGTCCGCCGAGGGCGTGTGGTGAGAACGTCACCACCTTGCCCTTGTTGGCCTTAAACGGTCCGGCACTTGCCATCTCATCGCTCGTGCAACTAGCACGTAAAAGTCGTTGTGAGGATCACCCCACAACGAGGAGGAATCGCCTCCTAAGATGTTGCTCTCACGATCGGTGAGGCCATTTCAATTTAAATTTCTATTTTCCTAGGCCGCCACGTCGGCACAAGGTTGTGGGTTTAGAAACTAGTCCTCCTAAGCCGTGACTCACGGCACTTGGTAGCAACTAGGATCTAGGAAAACAGAAAATCACAATACAAGGGAGTAACAAGAAGTGTGAGTACCGCTCACAAAACTAAGACAAAGAGCAAGAAGACAAGCAAGTACAAGGTCAAGAACGAAAAGACTACTTTTCTTCTTGTCTTCTTGTCTTCNAACTAGCACGTGAAGGTCGTTGTGAGGATCACCCCACAACGAGGAGGAATCGCCTCCTAAGATGTTGCTCTCACGATCGGTGAGGCCATTTCAATTTAAATTTCTATTTTCCTAGGCCGCCACGTCGGCACAAGGTTGTGGGTTTAGAAACTAGTCCTCCTAAGCCGTGACTCACGGCACTTGGTAGCAACTAGGATCTAGGAAAACAGAAAATCACAATACAAGGGAGTAACAAGAAGTGTGAGTACCGCTCACAAAACTAAGACAAAGAGCAAGAAGACAAGCAAGTACAAGGTCAAGAACGAAAAGAATACTTTTTCTTCTTGTCTTCTTGTCTTCTTGTCTTCTGGTCTTCCTTGGTCTCTTCTTGCGTCTTCTTGTCACGTCTTGCGTCCCTTGGCGGCGTCCTCCTTGAGCCAGCGGCGTTGGGGGAGCCGCCAAAAGTCCCCAAGGTGTCGCCCTCTTTCTTTTTAGGGTGCTCTCAGGCCTTGAGAGTCCCTAAGCTTGGGGAGGGGCGCTGTCCCAATTTTTGGATGAAGGGGTTTTGAAGGAGCCTTGAAAATATAGAGGATTTTGTGGTTTTTTAGGGTGGGGACTCCCCAACCCACCCCACAAATATCTTCCTAGCCCTCTGGAAGTCAGGAGAGGCTAGAAGGAAGTGTCTCCATCAAGTAGAGCTCTTTTCAAGCTCTCTAACACACTTTACGGTGCTTCAATCCATGAAGTGTGGATGCCGTAGTCCCTTCTGGCGTTTCTGCTGCTGCTTGCAGCTGCCGGCGGCATTTTATCTATGTCGTAGCCGCCGTTTCCGTCGAACCCTTGGTCGCGAGGGTCGTCTGGCTCTGAGAACCACTGTAACGGGTCGAGTCTCCAGCTCCTGCTCTGAAGTCGTCGTCGGAGTTCGCAGAATGGCGTTCTCAGTACGCGTCAGGGGTTTACCCCCTTCGCAAGACTGAGGGGCAATCGTCATCAACGACCCAGAACAGGGAGACTCGAATATTTCGAGTCTCTGGAGGCCCATTTCCGCTTTTAACCAAACCCCTGGTTTTGGGACCAAAACCGGGGGGTTTTACCTCGAACTCATGTGTTCGCACGAGTTATTTCGTTTGTTTTATGTCGAAGTTCGTCGCAAACGAACTTCGATTTACGTTTTTTCGTTCTGGCACGAAATCGTCACGTGCGAGGCACGCTGGCAATTTCACGCCAGCTATTTCGACCTCACCCTCGCTCCCCCTATCCCTCGTCCTCTCTTGCTCGTTTGCAAGGAGGGCGAGGGGGGGCGAGGGCACGAGGCCACGACGCGCTGCCCTCGAGGCCCTCGTGGCCCCTCAGCCGCCGATCGGGCTGAGGCCGCGATCGGCGGCTGGCGGCTGGCCGGCCGATCACTTGGCCGGCCGCCGGCCGTCCAGCCGGCCGGCAGCGAGCTGGCCGACGGCCAGCGAATTGCTGGCCGCCGGCCAGCCCTCGCTGACTCGAGGGGTGGTGCGCAACCACCCCTCGCTTTAGCGAGGAGGGAGGGCCGAACCGGCCCTCCCGCTACAATCCAGAAGTTAAAAATTAACTAGGTTGTATCCAAAGAGTTAAAAAAACCACGCAATGTCAAATTTGATGGCCATGCCCGATTGGCGATGCAAGTCACCGATCGAGCGAAGCGAGGGTGGTGATGTGTAACCCTCGCCCTTGCGAGAATCACGATCTAAAAAATAGCCTTTTCCAAAAAAAATCCAACTTGCAAAACCCTGTTCATGGATAAAGGGTTTTAGACTCGTAAACCCTCCATCCACGAATGGGGGTTTGTAAGTCAAAAAGAAAGAAAAAAAGATTAGAAAGGCTAATCGCTCGATCTGGATCGAGCGAAAATGCCTTTTCCCCAAAACAAATTGAAAAAGAAACCCCATTTGTATCCATGCAAACCGCTTTAAAACCCTATCTCAAATTACACTTGGGATTTAAGGGTTGGGTAAAATAGCTTGCATACCCATAAAACACAGAGTATGACTCTGATCGGCTCATCGTTTAATAGAAAAATAACAATCTTCTCGTCGTGCGGAAGAAAAACAACCATCCACCCGTCGTTTGCAAGGAAAGCGACCATCTGCACTTGCTACTTTCACTTCTCGATGACTACCGATACTTGCGTTATGTGTTGCATCATGGGCACGTCGTTCATTTTTTCAAGCAAACAGGCATTTCACATTTGGTTTTGTGACTCCATACAATCATGTGTTGCATGTATACAAATGTGACTTCAAATGAAAAGGTTTTTTGACAAAAAAGAGTTGGTTCAACGGTCTACACGACCCCCAAAGGATGGGGTTCGTAGCCTTCCTTCATACTGTTAATGTCGCTTCTGTGATGCTTCTCCTGTGCCATGGTGACGTTTATTACACCCGTGTATACAACACGACTAAAGAAACACGCTCTGCATGCACAAATTCCAGGCTGTCTGCCGAACTTGCATGTGCACAAAGAGCGGCGTCGCAGTCCGGTCCGTGCCACCTCGCACGTGTGACGAGAAAGGGGATTGGCTGCAAAACTCTTTCATGCACGATGTATGGGTCCATGACATGTTTAGCCAAAACAGAGAGTCGTTTTGGAAATGGCATGCAGTGACCTCGATTTCGTTGCATGTTCTCAGGTGTCGACAAGCGATCGTGGGCTGTGGGTAGGGAGACTTGCGTGGCTGTTGGAGCTCGTCAATGCCGCAGCTCCTCTTGCTACGGTGGTGGCGGTTGTGTGGTGACGTCACTGCTCCTAACGTCGGATACGACGGGTCCCAGGATGCGGCAGCAATGGTGACTCTCACTATTGTTGCCGGTGTTGCGTCTCTGTGGCGCATCTCAGCGAGATGGGTCTCACTGCACTGATAGCATGAGAAATTGATAGGAAGCTTCCTAACCTTGCTGCTGGTCACGTGGCGACACTATCCAGTCAGGCGCACTAGTAAACAAGCAGGTGCAAGGAATAGCAAGAGTTAGGCTAAGGAGACGCGCAAAGTCTCATAAGCTCCAATAGCTAAGTAATGCAGAGAGAGATAAAGACTGACAAGTACAGAGCATAAATACATGTCGCGGTGCATGGCAGGTGACGCACGCGGCAGCGTCAGTTTGTTAAAAAACCGGCCTAAAACCACTGTTTTGGCCATAACTCTGCGAACAGGTATCCAAATGCAACACCGTCTGAACCTACAGATGTAGAATCTTGAGCCCGACGCTACAACTGGTCACACGCACAGGTCCACCATCAATCAGTGGACAAACAATGCGAAACATGCAAAGTGGACTCGGAAGCCAGTCTACTAAGAAAACTCTAACCTCTATAGAAAAATTGCAGAGCATCCTAGCAAGCACCCGGGACGTCGTGGAAATTGTCTGGCAGCTACTGGTGGGTAGAGCCACCACTCGTCGGTGCTCTGGTGCCAGCTGGGTCTGCATCAGGGATCTTCACGAGCATGGACACGGCTGAGTGGTCATAGTAAGATGTACAAAAAGACGGGAACAGCTTACATCACAACACCCTGGAGAGGACTACGATCGCACAGTCGACTACGCTCGTGCAGACACAGCCGAGTATGCCGCACGATGCCAGTCTACATCTGATGACTCACCAACCATACAGAATGTGCCAGCCACGGGATCACCACAAGATTAGCGTCACCCTCAATCACATCTAAGCTCTCCAGTTGCCCGAAGGATGCGTTAGTGGAGTCAGCGTGCTATCATCGGTGGGGCAATATCATCAACACTTGTAGCACCCTTAACACCCCTTAGATCTTGCACCCGTCGTGTTGCGTGTCAAGAGGCCTCCACTTTGCATGCTAACTCCTCTAATTTTCCCTACACCTTTTCAGTTCTCGATGCTGCACTTGTCTCTGGTGCTACCGTATTGTCTACTTTTGCTGCCATAGAGCGTGCTGCACGTGTTGTTGGATTTTGCGCATCTCTCAATATGCTCCTTTGTGTCTTCCCAGCCTGTGTATATCGGCATGCAGATGACTGACGGCAAGACATGACACTGCTAGAGTGTCGTCCGGTGGGCTCGACGCACGCTGAGGCCTACACGCAGTTTGTTGGAGCCTCCTCCCACCAACGGTCGACGTACACGGCACCATAAGCACACCACCTTGGCAGTCGTGCCATCGGCGGTCACTGCCATTGCAAGTGCTGTCTACATGCATCCAGTGCTGGATCAGACTGCACCATTGCATCTGTAGCGTTATGTTCTGCTTAGGTTCAATGTTTCATGTTGACCTGGTATTGTTGTTACCGGGGACTAGTGTAGATGTTGCCTGGTTCTAGGTGGCCATAACTCCTCTCTGCTATTTTTCTAGATGATTCAAACCACACGACTGTGTTCGCAGTGTCAGTAGTATGGTATGGTCTAGTTTTCAGGACGACTCCCGGGTTTTGGTATGTCGGCCGTCTGGCAAGGCTCACCAAGAAAACCCTGCCAACAAGAAAAATAGGTCATTTTTATGATTGGCTAGAAAGCTGAGTAACAAGCTCTACAGAGCTAGGGGGGCTAGAACTTCGAAAGGTCTCCTATTGCTGTTTATTCTCAGTTGCTAATAACTTCTTTTCAATTTCCACTGCCTTTCTACCGCTAACTCCTCAGTGCGCAGTTTCTCTCTCACAGACTCAGAGCAGCGGAAGGGGGCAGCAGTACAAAGCAACAAGTGTGGGACCATGCCTACTCTAGTGATGCTGCAGCCTCAACACGCCACTCTAGTCTAGGTTTCCAGCTTGGTATCAGAGCCACAGTGTGGCAAAAGTAGCAGATCTTAGCAGCAGCAAGACGTACAGGTCCAAGTCTACGACGGCGGTCCCAGAAATGCTTCCATGCAGGAAAAACTATGCCGGATTTTTCCAAGCAGAGTTAGCCTCGCCAGGTTGTGTCGTCAAAATGCTCCCAACGCGGGGGAAATGCTGCCGAATCTGTTTTGGCAGCATTAAATTTCACGACGGTGGTAGCGTTGGTGAACTCACGGCCAGGAGTGTGACGGGTGACACCGTGACGGCACCGACGCACGCGGCGACGGTGCCACAGACAAGGGGAGTAACCTCTCCCCCCTCCCCACCCTCTCTGCAGCCACACCAGTAGCAGCCACAGTGCAGATCTGCACTGAAGATCTGCACTGCAAAGCTGCGGCTTGAGCTAGAGCAGCAGCAGTAGTAGCAGCTACTACGTAGCAGCACCCATAGCAACAACCACTGTTGTGTGGCAGCTGCCACAGCTGTGCAGCAACCGCCACAGCAACCGCGTAGCTGCGCAGCACGCAGCCACGCAGCCGCGTAGTCACACAGCCACGCGGTCGCGTAGCCACGTGGCCATGCAACAACACAGCCTAGCAGCCATGCCGTAGCAGCAGCAGCAGCTACTACTGCCACTGCAACAGTTGCTACTGCTGCAATAGTAGCAGCAGCACGAGCAATAGCAGTCGTAGCAGCAGCAACAGTAGCAGTAGCAAAAACAATAGTAGCCGCAGCATCAGCAATAACAACAGCAGTAGCATCAGCATCAGCAGCAGCAATAGCAGCAACAGTAGCCGCAGTAGCAGCAGCAGTATCAGCATCAGCATCATCAACAATAGCCGCAGTAGCAGCAGCAGCAACCCACAGGCTTCGTCGCCGTCTCGTCAGACCCCCTCGCTGCCATTTGCTTGCAGCTTGCTGTAGTGATGCAACAACTTGCAGTACTAAAGCCGCTGACACCACAGAGTCACGCCAGCGTCCTGTCACCCTTCCTTCCTCCTAGGCACATTAGTCGTGCTAATTCCGTGGCCACGCATTACCTAGCGCAGCAATAGATCCAGCGCCAGCGGCAAACGTTGACTTCAGTCCTTGGCCCCACTCTGGGTGCCGGCCGTAGGCCAAAGGACTTTGAGACGCCGTCCCCGCCGTTCCAAGCCAGTGAGCAGTTTCAGAACTGGGAGCTCAACTGCCGCATCTGGGCACAGGGCGAGGACCTACGGCCGTACCATACTCTCCCATACGACCCCTCCCAGGCCGACCAGCTACATGATGCTAGTCGCGCCATACGTGCTCTCGTCCCGGTCGACCCTCCGGCGTCATGCCTCATCATCGAATCTTTCCTCGGAGACTTCACTACTGACGGGACTCCAAATCCTACAGCCGCATGGCACATCCTCACGCGTCCCCATCGCCTATCCAACGAGGCTGAGAGTAGCCGTCTGATTTGGCAGTTCAACTCCGTGCACATGGGAGAGACTGAGACCGTCACCTCCTACTGGCAGCGGGCGGAGGAAATCCTCCGTCGCCTGGGCGACTCTGCTCCACCTCCTCAAGTCGCGCTCTTGACCATCAAGCGCGGTGCCAGGGACGCGTACGCCATCGTCTTCGTCCATTACACCCAGAACATCCTAACCACGATGGCAGCCTAGGGTACCCTCATGCCCTGGGCACACGAGCTGTTTCTCAAGATTGAGGAGGCTCGTCTGGAGTCGCGCATCCAGCGAACGGAGGCGCTCGAATCCCCTACCATCACCTGCGTGGCTGTCGCCTCCCCCATAGAAACTACATCCACCAGTTCCTCATCGTAAGGGAAGAAGAAGCACAAGGGCAAGGGTAAGGGATAGCAGTAGCAGTCGACCGGGTCCAGTGGTGGTGTTCGGTCTGCCATACTTTTGGCCAGCCAGGACATGGGTGGTATACTTACCCGCTCCTGACGGACGAGGCACAAATCATCACCACCATGCGTCGCCAGTACAAGCACTATCTCACCTCTGCTGCCGTAGCTATCACCGGCCCTAATGCCTCCAACCCGTCCAGCAGCTACACTCCCCCGACACCCACACCCGCATCGTCGTTGCCAACTCTACAGTAGCACCATCTGCAGCCATCGGTGCCTCCCTTTCCATCACCGTTGTAGTCCTCCTCCCTTCCTTGCTCTGGCGTTGTCACACTATATTCGGTCTACGCTACAGGGTCCTCCACACGTGAGCGTCAGCTAGAGCAGTGCATCACACTCCAGCTCGGCCTCCCTCGCCGTCCCCTCCAGGGAAGTGCGAGTTGCGTCACCTCCTACTCGCCTGCCTTGCCGTGCCCTGTGACTCTGCTATGGTAGTGTCCTACTTCTTTATCTGTTTTGCCATCTCCCTTGCCCTCCTCTCCTGTACCTCTCTACGACGACGTCGCCTATCTTGATGATTGGAAGTCTCGGTTTGCACCTCCGTCCACAGCATTTGCGTCTCTTGCTTGCTGCCTTGTGACTGTTAGCGATTTGGCGACCACGATTCAGGACCATGCCGGAACCCGAATCATCGACTCCAAAGTCACGCATCACGTGACAGCCTCTCGAGAGGCCTGTGCTTAGTCCCGTTGGTGATTTGTTTGGTGTCCAGACAGGCTTCGGAAAGGTGTTGCCTGTTCGCGGCATCGACGTCGTTCGTTTCCGCGGTCCTCCCAGGGATGTCTTTGAGACCGATGTCCTCTTCGTCCCAGGTCTTGAGCTTAGCCTATTGTCCATCACTGTCCTTGACCGCATGAGCATGGACGTCTTGTACTCGTTTGGCATTGGCACTGTGTTGTTACGTCCGTCCGGTCTTGTCATTCTGCACGCCAACGCCCATGGAAACCTATGGCAACTGTCTGGTTTGCCCTTCCTTCCCTTCATTCCCTGCCCGTCGGGCGCCAGAGGCCATGTGTTTGTCACCGGCACGCTCTCACCAAAGCACACACGCATCCTACACCGCCGCCTCTGTCACGTCCACTCGGCTGCTATAGATAACATGCTCCACACCCAGCCGGCCAAGGGCCTTGACCCGGCCTCCTTCCCCTAGCCACGCTCCATTGAGTGCATTGATTGCACCCAGGGCAAGATGCACTGGTCCACTTACCCTCTTTCCTCCTCCCGTGTGCCTGCCCCTTTGGACTTGGTCCACTCCGACGTTATGGGTCCTCTTCCTACGAAGTCTGTCGGGGAGCATGGACGATATGTCCTCACCCTCACTGACTACTCTCGCTACCGCTGGGTCTTCTGCCTTCGACAGAAGAGAAATGTTGCTCCCACCATTCAGAACTAGCTTGTCTATATTGAGCACGAGTGTGGTTACTCTCTTTGTCGCTTCCACTCTGATCGCGGTGGTGAATACATGGAAGAGACCGCGTCCTTCCTTGCCTCCCGCAGAATTCATCATGAGACATCTGCGCCTTACACGCCAACCGATAACTCCGTTTTCGAGCGGTAAAACCGCACCATGGCCGACGTCATCCGCACAATGTGGGTCGAGTCTGTCATCTCGAACGGCTTCTACTTCGAAGCCATGGCCTACATGACGTGGGTCTGAAACCGGATTCCCCACGGACTCTTTCCCCGCCAGTCCAGGCCGTGCAAACACTGGTGCGGTCAGCGGGCTGACCTCCACATTGCTCGCGTCTGAGGCTGTGGCCATTGTGTGGCTGCCCCCCCCAAAGCAGGGCGGAAAGCTCGTCCCCCGAGGGCATCCCTGCACCTTTGTCGGTGTCTCCCATCAGTCCAAAGCCTGGCGCTTCTGGGATCCCTCCCAGCACTGCATCATCGAGTCACACGATGCTCTCTTCTTTAAGGAGTTGTTTTCTTGCAACTTGGTTCATTCCGGCTCGTTGATGTCCCTCCCGTCACGAAGGGGAGTGGTGAGTCCATCCTCTGTCTTACCGCTTCTGGGCTGCACATCGCTTGCGGCCGCGGGTCCCTCTGGCCAGCAACCCCGATCGCGTCCGCTGGTCCCTACAAGCCGGCCTCCCCAGTCTTTTCCTCTGGTCCTTCCACACTGGCAACCCCGTCTGTGTCCGCTGGTTCATCCGAGCTTGCAGCCCCAGTCGTGTCCATTGGTCCCTCCAGGCCGGCAGACCCTTCTGCGTCCGCTGGTTCTTCCGGGCCAGCAGCCCTGTACGTTTCCACTGGTCCTTCAAAGCCGGTAGCTCTGCTCGCGCCTGCTGGCCCCTTTGGACTGGCAGCCCCCTCTGTGTCCGCTGGCCCCTCCACGCCACCAGCCCTGTCCGTGTCCCCTTGTCCCTCCAGGCCGGCAGCTCCGCCCATGACCGCTGGCCTCTCCGGGCCAGCAGCCCCGTCCGCTTCCGCTAACCCCTCGAACTCGCTCCCAACTGTCCCCTCTGTGTCGTCTCCTACCCTATCGCGCTACACGTGTGGTCCTGGCAGCAACCTTCGACCCAAGCCGTCAGTGAGCGTGCAGACCGTTGCACCGCACCCTTTGGCGCCTCGGCCCCCAGTCGCCCCAAGTGTCTCGTCTACCCCTATGATCGTGAGTGGGGATCCTGACACCAAGGCCCTCGGCCTCACCACTTCGGCCATCATTGCATACCTCCACCCGGACCCAGTAATGGGCTATGCCATGCTCCATCAAGAGTACCCGCATGCCGTCACGGCCGTACTCACGCGTATCCCACCTGGGGCTCGAGACACACACGCCCTCGCAGTCCACTCCACGGCACGCCCGGAGGACCAAGCCACCCTGCTTGAGGCTTGTGCTTCTCCCGAGGCCGTGCACAAGCATGCTACATGCGCCAACGAGCTCGCTGCAATCCGGAAGTACCATGTGTATAACCTCGTTCATCTCCCTCCAAGCCACGAGGCCATCGGTGCCAAATGTATCTTTCGGCGCAAATGGAAGCCGGACGGGTCCTTGGACAAGTACAAGGCCCGCCTCACAGCCAAGGGTTTTGCTTAGGTCCTTGGAACCAATTACGACCAGAACTTTGCCCCAGTTGGAAATTTCTCTACAAGCCGAGCGCTCTTCAGCCTGGTTGCCCAACACGGGTGGGAGCTACATTAGATAGATGGGAGCACCGCTTTCCTCCATGGCTCGCTGGAGGACGAGGAGCTCTACATGGTGCACCCTCCAGGTTTTGACGACGGCACTGGCAAGGTCTGGCGGCTGTAGAAGGCCTCTTATGGCCTGAAGCAGTAGCCTCGGTGATAGAACCAGGAGATTAGTCGCACGTTTCTCCTCGACGGCCTCCTTTGTAGCAGTGCCGATCCCGCACTATTCATCAGCCCGCGAGACAAGACCTTTGCCACTGTCCTAGTTTACGTCGACGACCTCCTCATCGCATCGCCGGACACAGCTATCATTCAGCATGTCAAGGACCTACTACACACCGCCTACAAGATGAAGGGCCTCGGGTCTTTCCAAGTCTTCTTGGGCATGGAACTCGAGCATGATCGCTCCCAGGGCATCCTGCACGTCCACCAGGCTACCTATGTGCAGAATTTTTGGCTCCCTTCGTCGAGGACCTATCCCTCGTGTTGATCGTATCCTCATCCATGTCACCCGATGGTCAGGTAAAGCTGAAGAACACTAACCCAGTCGTTCTGGAGGAGCCAGTTGATGTGGCCACGTATCTGCGAGTCAACGGGTCACTGATGTTCCTAGCGACAATGACGCGCCCAGACATTGCATTCACCGTCAATCTCCTTGCTCAGTTCTCCCAGGAGCCATGTCACCTCCACTTTGAGGCCACGATCCTAGTACTGCACTATTTCGTCTTGACTCCACGGCGAGGTCTCATGTTCCACTGACAACCGTCCGTTGTCGCGGTGGGCTACACCGACAGTGACTGGGCCGGTATTCCGGACGGTAGGAGCCGCACTGGCTGGATCTTTGTGATTGGTGACACGGCTATGTCCTGGTGCAGTGGCAAGCAGAGGTGCAGTGCACGCAGCACTGCTGAGGCTGAGTACATGGCCCTTAGCTCAGGCGCATATGAGACCGTGAGGTTACGTCGTCTGTTGTCCGAGTTGTGTCAGTCCGTCGCATCCATCACGTTGCACTGTGACAATGAGAGTGCCATGGCCATCACCGATAATGATGGCGTACATCACACACACACAAAGCACATCAATGTTGAGTATCACTATATGTGTTTGTTGTTGCATGATGGCAACGTCACCATCGTGTGGGTTGAGACAGTACGACAGCTGGCTGACATCTTGACCAAGGCACTGAAGCGTAACTCGTTGAAGAAGGCTGTGAGTGCGGTTGGTGAGCGTCCGTGAGCTAAACTCTTTGTCCATGCCTGTGTCCCTGCCTATCTTGAGGGAGTTTGTTTGTTGGATGTGTCATTGCCCGTCCATGTGCATTGCGCCTGTGAGTCATGGGGAATTGTTGGTCTTTGCGCATCTCTCATTGTGCTCTATTGTGTCCTCCCGTCTTGTGTACATCAACGTGTAGATGACTGACAGCAAGACATGACGCTGATGGAGTGTCGTCCAGTGGAGCTGACGCACGCTGAGTCCTACACGTAGTTTGCTAGAGCCTCCTCCCTCTGACGGTTGACGTGCTCAGCTCTATCTGCAGGCCTCCTCGGCAGTCGTGCCGCCGGCGGTCACTACCACTGTAGATGCTGTCCGCATGCGTCCAGTGTTGGATCAGACTGTACCATTGCGTCTGCCGCGTTATTTTCTGCTTAGGGTCCAAGTTTCATGTTGATCTGGCATTGTTGTTACCGGGGACTAGTGTAGACGTTGCCTCGGTCTAGGCGGCCATAAATCCTCTCTGCTATTTTTCTAGAGGATTCTGACCGCACGACTGCGTTTGTAGCGTCGATATTATGGTATGGTCCAGTTTTCAGGCACAACTGACGATGCTCGGGTTTTGGGCTGTCGGTCGTCTGGCAGGGCTCACCGAGAAAACCCTGTCAGCCATAAAAAATAGGTCATTTTCTGATTGGCTAGAAATCTGAGTAATAATCTCTGTAGAGCTGGGGGGTGCTAGAACTTAGAGGGGTCTCCCATTGCTGTTTATTCTCAGCTGCTAATCAGTTCTTTTCATTTTTCACTGCCTTTCTGGCGTTAACTCCTTAGCGCGTAGTTTCTCTCTCACAAACTCAGGGCAGCGGAAGGGGGCAGCAGTTCAAAGCAACGAGCGTGGGACCATGCTTACTCTAGCGATGTTGCAGCCTCAACACGCTGCTCTAGTCTAGGTTTCTAGCTCGTGGTCCTGTCAGCACTACATCTTATAGGGCAATTGATGCTTACACATCTACTACAGTCGATCAGGGACCACTTGCAGCCGCCGTCGTCAAATTGCCACTCAAGTAGCTGCCACAGCTGACGTACTCACAGCAACAGCGGCTGAGGCAGCCACATCTCCCTCCAGTGCAAATACTTCCATTTATTCCTCTACTTCCCAGGTGTCATCTGCACCCTTGTCATCAACACCTGGCCACCACATGCGCATCCTCGTCAAGACTACAACGGCCGTCTCCACCCTCACTGGCGCCGCCTTGACTGGGGTCGCCTGTCTAATTGTCTCCACCTCTTCCTCTGTCGCAGTCATAGCAGCTTCAGCAAAAGCTATGCTTCCACCCCTGTTTACCTTGCTACACTAGTGCTACTGAGCTTGGCACTCTCTCCCCCTTGTCCCTTCTCTCTCCCTTCTCTCTTTTGGTGGTCGTGTTTTTACGCCTAGGTCCGTGGCCTTGCAGCACACCCTTGAGTCTAAAAGGAACCAACTAGTGTGCAGGTTGGGGTAGTGGCGTTATTGATGCAGCGTGCAAGAACCCACGCTCGTTGCGTAGTCTGTCCCTTAAGTCTGTTGCACGAGAGTCCAAGTCTGAGAGCTCTGGTGTGTTACTCAAAAGTGTGCGCGTCAGAGTTAGCACCAAAGAGCAGTCGGAATGAAACAATAACTGATTAGGAATGAGGAAGAAGCAACCAACTGAGACCCCTCCCAGTTATAGCCTCATCTCAGCTCTGTGAGGCTTGTTACTCAGAAAATCAGCCAACCAGGAAAATCCTAGCATTATCTTGACTGGCAGGATTTTCCAAGCCGAGAGTTGCCAGACACCAGATAGCCCAAAACCCGAGCGTTGTCTGTTTTGCCTCAAAACTGGACCATACCAAAATAACCACGCTGCAAATGCAGTCGTGCAGTCAAAATCAGCAAGAAAAATAACTACGAGGAGTTACGGATGCCCAAACTCAGGTACCAGCTACACTACCATTAAGAGCCAACTATGACTACTAATGATGTGACAGCCAAGGGTAGCTGCCGATGGAGCTGGTCATGTGTGGGTGCAGTATCAGGAGCACGAGGAGGAGGAGAACCACACGCTTAGCTTCACAGCGACACGTCCACTCCAACGAACAGTGCCCCGTCGGCATCAGCCTCCAGCCAGTCAGTCGTCAGCTGGAAACTGTGCTAAAGTGTAGGTTGATGCACTAGCATTGTTGATGCATCATGCGGGCTTCCATGCTCGCTGCTTAGTCTGCTGCCCCCTCCGTCTGCCGCTCTAGAGTCTAAGTCTGAGTGCTATGGGTTTGTTACTCAGAAATGAGCGCGCCAGTGTTAGCACCAAAATGCAGCTGAAAACTGGAAGTGGCTGATTAGGAATGAAGAATGAGAAACAATGGGAGACCCATCCCAGTTCTAGCTCCCCACCCAGCTCTGTAGAGCTTGTTACTCAGCTAACCAGTCTATCAGAATATAAACCTATTTTCTGGCAGGCAGGGTTTTCTCGGTGAGCCATGCCACATGGCTGACAGCCCATAACCCGGGCGTCAACTGTTTTACCTGAAAGCTGGACCAAACCATAATACCAATGCTTCGAAACCAGTCGTGCGGTCAGAAACAACTAGAAAAATAGTAGCGAGGAGTTATGGCTGCCCAAACCCAGGCAGTGCCTAAAATAGTCCCTGGTGCCAACAGTGCCACATATGAAACTTGGACCCTAAGCAGAGCCTGACGCTGCAGACACAATGGTACAGTCAGATCCAACGCTGGACGCATGCAGATAGCATCTACAGTGGCAGTGACCACTAGCAGCTCGACCGCCGAGGAGGCGTGCCGATGGAGCTGAGCACGTCGCCGGAGGGAGGAGGCTCCAGCGAACTGCGTGTAGGCCTCAGCGTTCGTCGGCTCCACCGGACGACACTCCATCTGCGTCGAGTCTCACCGTCAGTCATCTGCACGCCAATGTACACAAGTCGGGAGGACACAACAGAGCACAATGAGATATAACAAAAACCAACATCCTCTGCACGAGCATGTATACCAGCCGAGAGGTCACAGTATGAGTCACTGAGGCGGTGCACAGATCAAACAACAAGTCCCACCTACCATACATTCCTACGTCCACTGGGACAAGGGAAATTGTGTAGAGATTTTCTTCGCCAGAGTCTTTCCTCACTCAACATGCCTGTTGATGATGACCACTAAGCTTCCCTACATGAAGAGTTGCGGCGAGAACGCGAGGCAGTCCAGGCTGCTCTCACAGCACAGTGCAATGCAGAAGAGAAATTGCGCACTGAACAGGGTGACCAGGAGACATTTGCTGACCACATAGCATACCTGGTCCTCAACCATTTGCAACCTACAGTACACTCTGTGCCCTCTATATCTATTGTCGTTGGCATTGTTGTTGCCTTCTCCAGCTCATCCGCTTCCGCATCCAATGTTGCTGGCTTTCTCACCTCCGGCCCTCTCGCCGTTTATGTTGCTGTAGGCACAGCCAAACAGACACACCAAACACCCCTTCCTTTACACCCTTGTGTAGCCCTTCATAGTGTGGACTGATTGGAATGGGTTGCAGGTCAAACGGTGGTCTTTGCGTCACACTAGTATCAACAACGTGAGAGAGTGATGAGAGCCTACAGGGTGGAGCTCGTTAAGCGAGTCCACCCGTTGGCCGGTGAGAGGGAGCTCGCCGGCACTCACCCAAGACAAAAAACAAAATCGAGGTACAAGTGCCCACGTGTCCCACACACCCACAATCTGAGTTTGGACCTAAATTATGTATGTCTGAAGTACCACAAGTTCACGGGTAGGACCAACATAGGTCATCGAGCCACTGCAAGTCAAACATGAATATCCACAAGACCAGATTTAACGGAGACAATGTCTGAGCAGGCCCGATGGTGGCGCAAGTGCACCCGGCGGCTGATCACAGCTGCTCGGCAGCCGCCGAGCTCACGTCTGCTCCCCCACGCTTCCGTGCCCTCTACCTCATCAGGATTCTGCAAGGCAATAGACGTGAGCCAAGAGGTCACAGTAAGCTGTATGTACAATATCACTCCCCCATGACCACACGGCGAGCAGGACCATCGACATAACAGAACTGATGCAAGCAACGGCACAAGCACAGCGATGGTGAACGACAGTAGACACAGCTCAAGAGCAGAAGTCAATCCACAGTACAGGCAGGGTGCAATGCCATAGAATGTACCGCCATAAGAAACTTTATACGACTGATGGGCCTTGTCATGAAGTCAGCTGTGAGTCGGTGCCGACCCACACGACCTGCATCTCACCTCGATCCACCAGATCTTGCACGTAATGTTACTCGACGTTGATGTGCTTCGTGCATGCATGAATCATACCGGAGTTCTCCGTTATGGCCTTTGTGCTTTCGTTGTCACACCGAAGTACAACAGGGGACATGGACTGACGTAGTTAACGCAACAGACGTGCCAACCATACACTCTCGGTCGCGCCAGCACCCAAAGTTACATACTCTGCTTCGGCGGTCCTACGAGCGATGCAGACTTGCTTGCCACTGCACCACGAGACGGCTTTTCCTCCAATGAGGAAGATGTAGCCGGTGCGACTCTTACCGTCTGGGCTCCATGCCCAGTCGCTGTCTATGTACTTGTCGAGAACCAGAGAGGCCTGCCCACGGTAGTGAAGCCCGATCCGAGTAGTGGACACGACGTACTGGAAACACTGGACAGCAACCTCGAAAACCCGCCTGCGTGACGCCTGTGAGAACTGTGCGAGCAGGCTGACAATGAAGGCTATGTCCAGCCGTGTCGCCTTGACCAAGTACATGAGCGTGCCAATGACTCGCAAGTACAAGGTCACGTTGACTAGCTCCCCGAGCTCTGCTGGATCACTCACCTTCAGAGTGTCCTGACCGTCAGGGGTGATCGGGGTCGACGCCAAGCGCACGCCACTAAGTAGCTCGGCAAAGCACTCCCCCAAAGTGAGAGTGTACTGCTCCTGATGAACCAGGAGTGTCCACCAAGCACGATCACGCACGATCTGCATGTCCAGAAACACAGCAGCCTCTTCCAGGTCTTTCATTTTGTATGTCGACTGTAGCACTTTGTTGGCTGCTTCGACAGCCTTCGGATCGGGCGAAGCGATCAGAAGGTCCTCAACGTAGACCAGGACGGCCGTGAGTGGCGCAGGAGTCTGGGAGACGAAGAGCGATGGGTCCGCCGCGCTCTGGGCATAGCCGACTCATAAGAGTGTGCCGGTGATCTCTTTGTTCCAGCACCTGGGTGACTGCTTCAGGCCGTACAATGCCTTCCGCAACCACCATACCCGGCCATTGTTATCCTCGAACCCAGGGGGTTGAGCCATGTAGATCTCTTCATCCAGCTTCCTATGCAAAAATGCGTTGTTGACGTCCATCTAGTGGAGTTCCCAGTCGTGCTGGGCTACCTAGGACAGCTGGCCTAAGGTCGTAGTCGTGCGTCCAACTGGTACAAAGGTGTCGGTGAAGTCAATCCCCTCCACCTGAGAGAATCCCTTTGTAGTCAATCGCGCTTTGTAGCGGTCAAATGTGTTGTCAGGCTTGAGCTTCTTCTGCAAGACCCACTTAGCATGAACAACCTTTTTTCTGCACGGCAGGCCTACAAGGTCGTAAACCCCATACTTATCAACGGCTGCCAGCTCAGCCTCCCAGGCTGCACGCCAGAGGGCCACATTGGGACCGGCCAGGGCCTGACGGAGTGTGCTGGGATCTGGCACCACTCCCACCACATTGGGGTCTGGGCCAGGGTGGTTCCACTTTGCGTGGCCAAGGCATAGGCCACAGACGGGGGGCCAACAGTGACGGTGGACTCTACGGAGTCGACTGCAAGTCGTCGCTCGTGAGCAAGGAGCGCGAGGCATGTATCACAGCCAGGGTGCACTTCAGTGAGTCCCTGCGTGTAGAGGCCTAGGACACTAGTGTCGATGTCTCCACTGTGCACACTACAAGTAGGACGTGGGCAAAGACGGCCACCCTCACCTCGTCTGTAAGGCTATGGAGATGACGCAGCTGGCACGGGAGGTGGACATGCATCAGGCACCAACACAACTTGCGACGTGTCAGGTGGTATCGGTGTGTCGACTGGGAAGGTAGAGGAGGGTGACGACACCGGCGAGTCGACCGGCCGCGCTGGCGATGCAAGTGGTAATGACATAGACGACGCAGGGGCCGCTGTCGGTGACACGGGTGTGGATGACACGAACGGCACCAAGGATTCAGTAGGTGACGTAGGCGTCGAGAAGGGAGGAGTGGCTGACGCCATAGGAGACACAGGCGGGAGAGGCGGTGTGGGCAACGCAGGTGGAATGGGCATCGCAGGCGAGCCAGCTGGCATGGGGGATGGACCAGTAGCGTCCAGGGTGACCGGTCAGAAGCATCGGTCAGCCCACCCCCCCCCCCTTTCACGGGGTATCTTACCACACCCAGGGCAATGTGACTGCGGGTTACCACCGACGGGCAGGTCACGAAAGGAGAGGCGCTCAAAGAAAAGCGCGTCTCGAGACTCGACTATGCGCCGCCAACTAAGGTCCCAGAAGCGCCATGCCTTGGAGCGTGGAGCCACTCCCAGAAGCACGCAGACTTGACCATGGGGGGAGAACTTGGACCCCTGCTGTTCTGGTGTATACCAGACGCAGGCAAGAGATCCCCGGACACGCGCGAGAAGGAGGTCGGCACGACGCCCGTACCACGGTTGGTATGGGATGTGCGTGTTGGGGAGGGGGCCGTGAGGGATCCGGTTCTAGAACCATGTCATATAGGCCATGTCCTCAAAAGCGAATGCTTCTTGCATGCAGCTGTCCACCCGCATCGAGCAAACCGCATCCTCCATGGTGCGGTTCCAACGCTCAAACACGCCATTCTGCTGGGGCGTGGCGGGGGCGGAGAGGTTGTGAAACGCACCCACTTCGGCAAAGTACCGGTCCAGGTCCTCCATGAACTCACCACCCCTATCAGAGCGGAAGTTTTGGAGACGATGGCCAGACTGGCGTTCGGTCACAACCAGCCACGTGTGTACGGCAAGTGTAGCATCGCTTTTCAGGCGCAGACTGAAAATCTAGTGCATGCGCGTGAAGTCATCCGTGATTGTTAGGACATATCGACCTCTGTCCTCCTAGAACTCCAGGGGGAGGGGTCCCAGGTGATCAGATTGAACCAGCTTGAGGGGTTTTAGATCTCGTGAGTCGGACAGCGGGTACGTGCCACGGTGCATCTTACCTTGAGCGCACTGCAGGCAGTCGGTTTTAGACTGCACCTCAAAGGACGCTGCATCAAGGCCGAGTGCGGGATTTGTACGAATCAGGCGGCCGATGGCATCTGGGTGGACATGGCACAAGCGTCTGTGCAGTAGACGCTGGTGCTCAGGAGACAGCGTTCCCGTCACAAACACTCGTGTAATGAGGGATGTAGAGATGGGGAAGGACGTGGGACAGTCAGAGACATGATACAAGTCGCCAATTGCCTTGCCATGGAGCACTATTTCAGTAGTAGCGCAAACTGAGACCGTGGCATCCTCACCAGTGAACGCGACACTGAGACCCATTCGCGTGCAGGCATGTCCAGACATTAGGCTGAGTTCTAAATCAGGCACATATAGCACATTGGAGATGTAAATCCGCCTTGACGGCCCATGGAATTGCACCACATCCTCATCCTGGACAGGCACTTCATGTCCAGCAGCCGTCCGCACAGACCACACAGAGCCAATAGGACCAAGCATGACAACATCACGGCGACGACATGTCATGTGGTGGTTGGCGCCTGAATCTAGGATCCAGGTGGCATCCGTCACACGCTCTGGCGAGGTGACAGAACAGCTGGCGATAGTACAAGCAGTAGACAAGGGTTGCTCAGCAGATGATTGTTGAGCTGCAAAGGCGACACGTGCTTGCGACTCATCAAGCCATGACAGGTCGTCATGACCCATACACACAACAGCGAAGACAGCAGACCGACCAGCACTATCACGTGTGACGAACGACTCCACAGACTTAACAGCGCACTGTGCCCCGCCACCACCATCTCGACAGCACGGCACAGACTCGACAGACCCAACGGTGGGATCCCTCGGCTCAGTCAATGCACTCGCACCTCTCTGAGTGATGAGTCGCAAGAGCTGGCAAAGTTCAGCGATGTCGCGGGCCTGCGTCGCGAGCTACTACTCCAAGGGTGATAAGTCGTTGGGATTGCCTGTGGCGACGTCCACTGCTGATGTGGGCGGTGTGTCGGTCGCTGTAGTGGAATGCGCGGAGGCTCGCTCACGTTGTTCAAACGCCTTCTATAGCCCTTGCGCAATCTTCATCCAGTTCTTGGAGAGCTTGCACTCCATGTAGCGGTGTGCTCCTACGCAGTTGTAGCACTCCCACTGTCGCCTCTCGGTCGGCTTTGGAGTATCTTGTCTCTTGCCATCCTTGCCACCCCACCTGTTTTTCCGTCCCTTCTTTCTTTGAAGTGTTGCAGCTGAGCCCGTTACTGCTGCATTCGTCGTTGTCGGCTGCAAAGACTGACAGGAGATGGGGGGAATGGTGTGTGCGACCTTGCCTGCTGTGACGGCTGCAGCCGTTGCGCCATGGCGGGCGTCATTTGCTGCTCCCACTCTTGCTACGTAGAGGAAGTACTTGGTGGCCCATGACAACAGCAGACCTTTGTCGGCAATCTCCTTAAGACTCTGGAGGTTGAATTTGTCGAAGGTTTTGGCGTACTCACGGCCAACAGCAATTCGAATGGTGTTGAAGGCCATGAGTTGACCCGGTCCGTTTGTCCCAATGGCCCTGTACAGCCGCATCGCTCGTAGCCAATAGTCGGCCGGTGTCTCATGCGTACCCTGACGCAAGGAGTTGAAGTCCGAGATACGCTCTGATGTGGGTGTCATGGTCGCGCCTTAAAAAATTGTGGTAGCCAGGTTCCAGGCGCCACGCGGGTCAGATCCACTGTCGGTGCAGGGATCACCAAGAAAGGGTTCGAAGTCGAGGGTGTACTACTTTGGGACGGCCTTGAGTACCGTACATGGCGCACGTGGCGGTCGTTGTCTGCTAAGGGTCTGTAGTCTGGTACGGACTGGTATAGTACGGGTACACCCCCTCACTGACTACCCACATGCAGAATTGCGGCTCCCAGATGGGGTAACTATCCTCGTGCCGGTAGGCGGGGGGATCTATCTCGAATAACTTTGGGAGCTTGGCTGTCGGCAGAGCTTTCGGGACAGCTTGCTCGAGGGACGAAGACAAGGGGTCCTCCGTAAGTCCCAGGCTCAAGCGGTGCATCTCGTCCTTTAAGGAGGCCAGGCCTGTGGTTTTCCTGAGAGTGTTGCTTGGACCTGCTACACCGCTTGGTGCAGTTTTGTGCGCCGGGCGAGTCAAATGGCGCTTTTCCAGTTGTGTGAGGCGCAGCATGCCTTCCTCGTCACTAGCGTCGGAGTCCGACTCAAGAAGATTGTCAGATGGCTCAGCATCGAACGCTCCTAGAGCCGCATCAACGTCGGTTGCAACCACACTCTCGATAGTCATTTTGCCCTTGCGCACAGCATCGCGGAGGAATGTCTGCTGACGTTCCTGCTGCTGTTGCGACTGCTGCTGCTGCTGCTGCTGCGGCTGTTGCTGTTGCTGAGGCTTCTGCTGCTGCTGCGGCTGAATTGCATCAAGAAAGAGCTTGAACAGATCTTCCATGTGCTTGGCCGCCTGTTCAGCCTGCTGAGCCTGCTGCTCTCGAAGCTCACGCACGCCACGTGCCAGCGCGCTTGGGCTAGACGGGGATTCATCCTGCGTCGTGCCCGGCATGCCGCCCATCACGCCGGAGGCTGCAATGTGAGCATCCTTAGTGGAGCTGGTGCTGCCGACTCCAGCAGGTGGGTCCTTGGGCATGCCGACAACTGGACCCGCTGCCGAGAAATTCGGCACCGTTTACCCCGCCCTAGTGGGCGTGGGTTCAATGTAGAGGCCTTTTTCAGCCTGGACATCGCCAATGGAGCCCCCCCCCCTCCCTCGTTGCCGAAGAATTTTTTGGCAGCGTTTCCCCCGCCCCAGTGGGCGTGGGAAATCTCGTAGGGGCCTTTTTCAGCCTGAAAATCGCCGATGGAGTGCCCCCACGCTGCCGAAATTTTTTCGGCAGCGTTTCCCCCGTCCCAGTGGGTGTGCAAAATCAGGTAGGTGCATTGGCCGTCGGAAGTGTGTACCTGAACCACCCCCACCCAACCCGGGATTAGAGGGGAGTCCAGCCAGCAGGGGGAAGGGAATACCGACGAGGTCCGACGGTGAAACGCCGTCGCTGTTGTTGCTAGTGATGCTGCTGCTGCAGCTGCTGTTGCTGCTGCTATGTGTGTAGGTAATAAGACTCGGTGTGACAAGGGAATGGAGGAATGTGGGGCGAGGAACCAAGAGAGGCTTTGCACCATGCACAGTGTCGCGAAAAACACAAGTAATAGAGTCGGGAGAACCGAGTAACAAAACGCAGAGCTGCTAGCGGAAGCGAGAGAAGTGACGAGCGAGGGGCGGCGAGCTCCAACTTCGCTCGTCACTACGAGGCCCAGACAAGCCTCGATCTCGAACCTCCTGGCCGCATTATCCTGCGAGCCTGCACATCGACCGAATTCTGCCGAGACAACCTAAGCGCCACAACCCCGGGTGCTCAGCCCCCCCCCCCCCCAAACATAGTAGCACTAGGAAACCTAGCGTTAATGCAATGAGAACATATGTCTATGAAGCACTCCTGTCATGAGCCACAATGCCAATTGCCACAGCTCCTCTTCTTGTGCATGCCTCATCACAAGGGACGCTGTGATGTCGGCGCACTCCAGCATCAGTCACCTGCATCAATGAGGTGAGTGTGCAGCGAGGCCAGAGGTCACGACAAGTCTATGGTTCACAAACCAACACTCCCCCATGACCCACAGCAGACGCACTCAAGCACAAGCACACCACATGTGTCACAAGATGTGATGAACGACTGTACACATGCACAAACAACCACTCATCCAGGGTCACTACGAAGACACAACAGTCCCAGTGCATGCACTGCTGCCTTGAAGACATTGCTGCTGAGTGCCTTCGTCAAGAAATCAGCTCTCTGCTATCGTGTGTCGACCCAAACGATCCGGAAATCACCTGCAGCAACGCGCTCACGCACAAAGTGATGCTCAACATTGATGTGCTTCGTGCGTGTGTGATGCATGCCATCATGTTCAGCAATTGCTTTAGTACTCTGGTTGTCACAGCGCAATGTGATGCAACGGATAGGAACGCGCAGTTGCTGAAATAAGCGACATAGCCAAACACTCTCACACGTGCCAGCGCCAAGGGCAACATACTCAGCCTCACTGGAGCTGCGTGCCACACAACCTTGCTTGCCACTTTTCCACGACACAACGGTCCCTCCGACCAGGAAGATGTAGCCTGTACGGCTACGAGCGTCTATGTCATGAGCCCAGTCACTGTCTGTGTAGCCATCGACTACAACTAACGGATGTGCCCGATAGCACAGACCGGTCCGGGCAGTGGAGAGGGCGTACCTGACAACACGCAGTGCAGCCTCCAGGTGTCGTGCTCTAGGGCACTGGGAGAACTGGGCCAGGAAGTTCACAGAAAAGGCGACATCCGCTCTGGTTGTCGTCGCCAGGTACATGAGTGACCCGATGACGCGAAGATAGTCTGTCACGTCGACCGCCTCCCCCAGCTTCGACACGTCCAGTGTCTTCAGAAACCTCTGACTAGCTGGCGTCATAGGCGTTGACGCTGTGGGGGTGGACTCAAGCAGGGAGGCAAAGCGCTCCCCCAGACTGCGAACGTACGCAGCCTGGTGCACGTGAAGAGTGCGATGTCCCCGGTCACGCTCAAGCTCCATGCCCAAAAAGACACGAGCAGGACCAAGGTCTTTCATCTTGTACGTGGACTGTAGGAGGTTTTTCACTGACCTGACAGCATCCTGGCTAGGCGATGCTATCAGCATAGACGAGGATAGCCACGAACGGCACAGAAGGTGGAGTCACAAAGAGTGAAGGATCCACCGTACTGCGTCGGTACCCTCCTTTCTCAAGGGTGGACGTGATCTCCTGGTTCCAGCACCGAGGCGATTGTTTCAGGCCGTAGAGGGCATTCCGCAGCTGCCAGACTCTGTCAGTGCCATCAGAGAAGCCAGGAGGCTGAACCATGTAGATCTCCTCGTCTAGCCGTCCGTGTAGGAATGCATTGTTCACGTCCATCTGTTCAAGATCCCAGTCATGGTGAGCCACGAGACTCAGCAGCGCTCTGGCTGTGGTGTATCACTCAACCTGTGCAAATGTTTCATCAAAGTCGATGCCTGGGACCTGGGAGAACCCCTTTGCCATGAGTCTCGCCTTGTACTTGTCCAGGGCGCCACTGGGTTTGTACTTCTGTCGGAAGACCCAGCGAGCGTCAATGGCCTTGCGACCAGGCGGCAAGTCAACCAACTCATAGATCGCGTGGTCATCCAGAGCGTTCAGCTCATCACGCATGGCCGCCTCCCACTGTTGGGAGTCAGTGGAAGCACGTGCTTGACGCGGCGTGGTTGGCTCAGGTGGTAGAGCTGTGGTGGCTGACGTAGCGTGAAACTCTGCAATGCTGCTTGAGACAGCTACGGCCAATGCGTGTGCATGCTCTGAGGCAAGGAGCGCATATCCAAGGGCCGAGCTGGGGTGGAAAACCCCTGTGGCCAAGCCCAGGGCATCCATGCCGGTAGGGAGGACAGGAGATTGCCCGGTCTGAGACTGTGGGGGGTGAGCTAGGACCGCAATGCTAGAGCGTTGAGGGAGCACACGAAGGCGCCCTCCTCGGAAGAAAGGGGAGACCGGGACGGGACCAGTGGAGGTCAGTGGCGGAGATGGAGCGGCCACAAGAGGAAGGGAAGAGACAGGCGAGGTGGCCACCGGAGGCGTGACCGGACTAGAAGGGGAAACAGGTGAGGTGAGCGCAGCTGACTGGACAGAGTCCGTGACAGGAGAGGACGGGGCAGCATAGGAGCTGCTGCAGGACGGGGAAGACTCTGGTGCATGACCAGATGACGAGGGTGATGAACAGGGTGCCAGACCGGACTGCAACGAGGGTGAGAGCTGCGGTACAATAGCAGGGACTGCAGGGGTGGCAGGACCGACTACCCCCCCCCCCAGCCCAGTGAGATGCAGGAGAGAGGAAGCAGGAGGCAAGCGACTGAGGTCACGAAGGAAGACAGACTCAAAGAACAAGGCATCACGGGATTCGATGACGCGCTGACGGACGGGATCCCAGAAACGCCAGGCCTTAGACTGAGCAGACACACCCAGAAAGGGGCACAGGCGGCCACGAGGAGACAATTTGCCGTCACGCAAATCCTCGGGGAGCCAGACAGAAGCAATACTGCCCCAGACCCGAGTGAGACGCAGGTCAGCACGAGTGCCGTACCAGCGCTCAAAGGGCGTGACCGTGCGAGGAAGAGGGCCGTAGGGGACGCGGTTCCAGACCCATGTCATGTAGCTCATGGCCTTAAAGGCAAAGAGCGGGGGCAGGCCAGACTCGGACAAGAGGGTGCGGACGCCGTCGGCCAAAGTACGATTCTAACGTTCGGAGACGCCGTTCTGCTGGGGTGTGTATGGAGCAGAGGTCTCCAGACACACCCCGCGCGACTCAAGAAGGCGGGCGGTTGGACCAAGGAACTCGCCACCACGGTCGCTGCGAAACATGCGCAATGACCGCTGACACGCGCGCTCAGCCTGAACCAGCCAGGACTCAATGATAGAGAAAACATCGCTCTTCTGGCGAAGGGTGAAGATCCAGCGAAACCGGGAGAAATCATCGGTGAGGCACAAGACGTACCGACCAACGTTGCCCAGGAGGTCATGGGGCAAAGGCCACATGACATCCGCATGGACACGATCGAGCGGGTGGGAGGACTGAGAGGCAGACAAAGAGAAAGGGGAGCGATGCATTTTGCCTTGCGCACAGTCGAGACAGTCAGCAGGGCAAGGGATAGGGAAGTCAGATGGAGAGAGGCCAACAGCAGGCTAAAGGCGAAGCATACTGTGAACGGCATCAGAATGAACATGACCAAGGCGGCGATGCAAGAGACGGACAAGGTCAGGAGAGAGGGATGGTGCAACATGAGCGAGCGCAGACCCCGGCACGGAGGAAAACAAGAGGCATGCAAGGGAACAGGATAAAGTCGGCCACACCATATGCCACGTAAGACAGGACAGCCAGAGGAACGCAGACAAACAGTGCCAAGACCACGGCTGGCAGTGAAATCCATACCTTGGTCGTCGAGGGACGATACAGACAGCAAACTGAGCTCGAGCGAAGGAACGTACAGGACGTCAGGCAAATACAGGGCACCACTGGGACCGACGAAACGGACAACGCCAACACCCTGAACGGGGAGCAACTGACTGGACCCTGTACGGACGAAGCGGACAGACCCGATAGGGCCCAACGAGACGAACGAGGAGCGAACAGACGTCATGTGGTGCGTGGCCCCGGAATCGAGAACCCAAAATCCACTGGAGACACGGACAGAGGGGAGAACACCAGAGGTGGTGACAGTGCCGACAGAGGACCTGGAGGAGACACGCGACGCACAGAGGGAGAGACAACGAGGAAGGAAGACAGACTGCCAGTGCTCAATCCGCGGGACGGACACACTCAACGAGCCCAGAACGTGACCCGGGGGGTCCCCACAAAGGACACTGTCCGTCTGACACACGAGACCTCTGGCCGTCGATGCAACACCCTCACCTCCCTGATCGCGAAGGCGCAGAAGCTGAAGAAGAGACTGCTCCAGCTGGCACTCCCGATCACCACGGTCACCGTCCACCGACGCCGGCGGGGCCGGAGTAGACATGCCCGAGGAAGAAGGGAACCACGGCGGCGGTGTATAGGCGGAGGAGGGAGGACCCGCATAAGTGCGTGCACCGGATGGAGGAGGCCAGCCCCAGGGGTAGGGACCAGGAGGCGGAAAGAACGGCACGCCAGTGGTAGAGTGGGCGTGAGCAGGGGTGGTGGCAGGCGGACGCGAAGAGGCGGGAGAGGCGGAGGATGACGGTGTGGAGGAAGAGCCAAAAGTGCGAGCCCAGTGTGCGCGCATGGCCCGAGCGAGACGAAGATCGTCTGGAGGGGCGGGACAGGAACGGGCAGAATGCTCGGAGGAGCCGCAGTTCCAGCACACGACGGCACCGGGATTCCGGGAGGAAGGGGTGCCACCCTTGTCCTTCCCCTTGGCTTTACCCTTACCCTTGTCCTTTCCACGGCCCTAGGAGGCAAGGGCGGAAGCAGTAGAGGACGGGGCAGGCGAGGAAGAGGAGGAAGGAGCAGAGGAAGAAGCGGGTGCAGCGGTGGTGGCGAGTGCAGCAACACCTGTGACGGCAGAGCGGTGGAGGTGCTTGTTTTGAAGGCTAGTCCACCAGGCAGCAAGGCGCTCGGAGGTGAAATCCCAGAGAGCCCCTATCCCAGGCGGTGAATCCGGGGGAACGGGCTGTGAGGCAAGCTGCTGTAGCTCGTCAGCTTTGATGTCGCGAAGAAGGTCGAACAGCTCTGGGATGAGGCCGTTGACCATGGTCAGGACGGCAGAGAGCTGGCCAGGTGCTGTTTTTCCAAGCTCGCGAAGAAGCTTGAGACCGCGAGACCATTAGGCATCAGCGTTCTCGTCACTACGTATGAGAAGTGTGTTGAACTGGACTGTGAGTGCGCTCTGAGCGGCCTAGCCAGTGACAGTGGTGCGACGACGCAGCATGGCATATGCACCGACAGGGTCGGCCAGACACTGGACAGCAGGGTCAGCATTGAACGTGCCGACATCATCAATCAGCGACTCAGGAGCGGCAGCGATGAGGGCACGCACGGCACGGGCAGGCTCAGTTGCAAGGGGAGTGAAGGGAGCAACAGCTGGGGAGTAGTACTCCCACAACTGCTCCCCTTGAGCCCACGCGCTAAAGCGCACTTCCCAGGAGGTGAAGGCGAGCCCAGAGGAGAGGGAAGGTGGCTGTGAGAAAACGTCATGCTGGCGCGGCGCAGGAGGAGGGGCAGCTGTAGTGGGGTGACTGGTTTCAGCAGCGGCAGAAGTGCTGGAGGCAGAAGTGCTAAAGGATGTGCCAGCGGCGGGTGTGGCATTGGCACCAGCAGGTGGGACAGCAAACGCGGCAGGGAGGCGACGCAAGACAATAGCGGCGACTTCATCAACGAAGGCTGCACGATTGTCCTCTACCAATTTAAGGCGATCTTCAGCTTCCTGCTGAGCCTCGCGGGCGAGAGCCAGCTGACGTTGAAGGGTAGCGACGACTGACTCGTCGTCACCAGGCATGGTGATGACGTGAGTGCTCTGCCCAACAGATTTGGGCAGAGTTTCCCCAGCCCCAGTGGGCGTGGGAAAAATGTTGGTGCCTGGGGCAAAGTAGATGAATGCTGCAGGACAGCCCATCCTGAGTCAGCCAGAATAAGCCACCGTAGAGAGAACAAGAGAAGGCAGCAAAGGACGACAGCATGCAAGATAGAGAGTCATGCAGCGACAGGAGGAGACGGACTTCGCAGGAAGGCTAAGAGCGGTGGAACCGCAGCAGCGGAGGCAGCGGAGAGAATGGCAACAGTGGAGGCGAATGGCACCACCAGAGCAAACGCTCCAGTGACAAAGGCAGCACTGAGGGTGGTGATGACTGCTGCGATGGAGACCGTAGCAGTGACGAAGCTGGAGGCGGCAGATGGAGCAGATGCTGCTGTAGTGACAGCGGCGGGCGTCGAGGTACGGATGGAAGCTACAGCCGTCGCTATCGCAGATGCATATGAGGCTGCCGCAGATGCAATGGCAGACACTGCTACAGAAATTTGCGTCCCTATGTCAGCAGCTGCTGCAGCAATGGGACCGATGACAACCGCAGCTTCTGTGTACGCCTCTGTTGCACGTCCTGCTGAGGTCGAGGCAGGTGCACGAGAGGCTCTAGCGGCATCGGCAAACGTAGCGGCGGCTGCTGCAGTTGCGTCTATAACTGTCGTAGTCGTTCGATTGAGGGTACTCACAATGCCCACGACGTCCTCGGTAAATGCAGCGTACAGATCGGGAGGGACCTGCGGCTGCGGACCCCCCCCCCCCNGCACGAGAGGCTCTAGCGGCATCGGCAAACGTAGCGGCGGCTGCTGCAGTTGCGTCTATAACTGTCGTAGTCGTTCGATTGAGGGTACTCACAATGCCCACGACGTCCTCGGTAAATGCAGCGTACAGATCGGGAGGGACCTGCGGCTGCGGACCCCCCCCCCCCCATGAGAAAGGGGTGGGGAGACGCTTACCGGTTGGTGGCGAGCAGTCCGCGTAGACGACGTTGTTGTGGACGCAAACGCTCGGTCGCCACTCATGCCTCTGCGACGTCTCGCGTGACGATGCGACGGCTCTCCCTCGTAGTAAACACCAGGAGGAAGCGCGCAGTGAGCGTCATGGAGAGCCAGCGTGGTGGACGCAGCACCACCGAAGCGGTGCACTTTGTAGCTGATGCGGCTGATGTTGAGGCTGGTGCGGCTGCCAGCGCTGTTGCTAAAAAACACTGTTGTGCGTGCTGCTGCTGCTGCTGCTGCTGACAATGCTGTTGCTGCCGCGTCTGCATCTGCTGCTGCAGCCAATGTTGCCACTGTTGGGGCCAATGTGGCTGCCACGCTGTTAGTGCCAATGCTACTGCTGTTGTCCACGCTGCTGCTGCAATTGCCGATGCTTCTGCTACTGCTGCGGAAGATGCTGTTGCTGTTGCGTGTACTGCTACGAGAGTACTTGGCACTGTAGCTTGTGCCACTACAAGGAAGTGTGGTGGAGAGGCGGTAGTCGCATAAGAGGCGATTGCCGCAGCAGTTGAAGGAACTGCGGCTGCTGAGGGAAACTGCAGTCTTGGCTGCTGCAACTAACGCAGCTGCTGCTGGCACCCAGACGCACAAGCGGCTACAGTTGTAGGGGCCGCGGCTGCCGCCGTGTGACTGCCGTTGGTGCAGTCACGCAGGCGATGGAGCTTGGTGATCCCTGCGATTGAAGCACAGGAGTGCGGTGGGAGGACCGGCTGCGAAGATTGCACCTGGTGATTGACGCGAGAGAAGTGCGGGAGGAGAGGTCCGCGGGTGAGGGAAGTACGCCCTAACCTGCGTTTTTCCGTGAGTTGGTGAAATCGGCCACCAAGAGAGGAGGCCGAAGGCTTGTGGGAGTGAGATCCTCCTCCCTAAGGACCCCTGCGACTGTTAGAGAGCGGCAGAGGTGGCGGAAGCGACGGCGGCGACGGCGAGATGTCACACTCGGGCAGGACCGCACGCGCGATGCCACGCGCGATGTATTCCCTCCTCATACTGCTCTGATACCAGTAGGTAATAAGACTCGGTGTGACGAGGGAATGGAGGAATGTGGGGCGAGGAACCAAGAGAGGCTTTGCACCATGCACAGTGTCGTGAAAAAACACAAGTAAGAGAGTCGGGAGAACCGAGTAACAAAACGCAGAGCTGCTAGCGGGAGCGAGAGAAGTGACGAGCGAGGGGCGGCGAGCTCCAACTTCGCTCGTCACTACGAGGCCCAGACAAGCCTCGATCTCGAACCTCCTGGCCGCATTATCCTGCGAGCCTGCACATCGACCGAATTCTGCCGAGACAACCTAAGCGCCACAACCCCGGGTGCTCAGCCCCCCCCCCCCTCCCAAACATAGTAGCACTAGGAAACCTAGCGTTAATGCAACTGAGGGACGCTGTGGCTGCGCAACATTCACCGTGACTACGTGCAGTGCTGCAGCTGCTGATTGCGGCTGCTCTTTGCTGTGACACAACACAATGCCGCAGCTGTCGCTGTTGCTCACTGCTGCTGCTAGGTCACCACTGCGACTGTTGCTCGCTGTTGTAGTTGCCGGGGGCCGCTGCCGCCCGCTTTGTGCTACAGCACAATGCCGCAGCTACAGCTGCTGCTCCGCACTGCTGTGATTGCTGCTCACTACTGCTCGCTCCTGCTGCTCAGCCGTCACTGTGATTGCTGCTCGCTCCTGCAACTGCCGGCGGTCGCTGCCGCCCGCTGTTGTGAAGCCCCACCGTTGCCGTCACTGCTGCGAGGGGCCGCCACCGCAGCTGCTACTATCGCTTCTGCTACTACCGATTCTGCTCCGCGCAGGTGCTCCTCAGCTCCACCGTCAACGCAACTGCTGTCCAGCAAGCCCTCCCTGGACCGCGCTGCACTCATCTCGTGCTACGCGGCGAGCTTTGGCTCGTCTCGCTCTGATACCAAAACAGACACACCAAGCACCCCTTTCCTTACACCCTTGCGTAGCCCTTCACAGTGTGGACTGATTGGAACAGGTTGCAGGTCAAACGGTGGTGTGTGCGTCACGCTAGTGTCAACTGCCAAGATTCCTGAACACTTCCCACGCCACCTAGCGTGCTAGCCTAGTTGCTGTTCACTGACGAGGCACTGGCCTGGATAGCTGACGCGCGAATCACAAGGCAAGGCACGCTGAGGGCAGGGTTGGAACACAGATGGAATGAACCAAGTGCTGGAATCTGAAAGTAATTGCAGAGGTGATCACAACAATGAGCCAAATCAACTAAATAGCTGGGGCAGCCTGGTGCGCAGGCAGCGCATCCAGGGGCGCGTTTGGCTCCACATGAGGCACACCGTGCACAAATCTGCGCAAATTGCCAGAGTGGCCCGCCGAGATGGAAAACACTCGTCCGGCCGTAACTTTCTGCACAGGCGTCAGAACGACGCGCCGTTTGAACCAGAACGACTAGTGCGACAAGGCGGACGCGTCCGTATCATGCAAGGAAGGTCTCCTCGTGGCACCGGAACACGTCTCCGGGTGCCCGGGTCTCGACCGACGAGCAAGGTACATGACGAAGCACCGGGCAACACGTCACAGGCGCACGTACACACGGGTTCAAGGCACTGGGTCTCCACGTCACACCGGTGCGACACACCAGGTGCGCGGGTCTTGACCAGCACAACCTCGACCAACATCATCGGGCCGGGCTCAACAAACCACGCTGTCCTCACAGGGGTGTCAGGCCAAAGCCCACACACCAACACCCCCCCTGGGCTGCAGAGCCTGACAACGTGATACCTACATCTACACCTGCACCACAGGGAGATGGCGGTCTCAGGGGGTAGGTCTCCTCGTCACACTGGTGGGTCCCACCAGGTATGTGGGTCTCGACCCTCACTACTGTGACCCCTGTCAACCACCGAGCAGCAATGCTGTGCAGAGGGAGGCGTCAGGCCAAGGCCCACACACCAACACCCCCCTTGGGCTGCAGAGCCTGACAACGCGAGCAAGCCTGATATCTGCTCACAACAAGTCAACCGAAGGCGAGAGCAACTCTCCCATGGCCACAACCCCTGCAGCACACCAACAGGAAGGGCAAGTGTGCGCACGTGGCCTCACCCCACATCGTCGTCACTGCTGTCGTC